>BMAO01010449.1:0-47901 GCA_019973975.1 Trichonephila clavata
TTTGTAAATTATGGACAATCCAAAAATATATACGGTGCTTAACAAATTAAAAATTGCCCTCTTAAAAATATAGTGGAATATAGCTCGTGCGTTTGATAGTTAAACGTGATGTCTTTGTGCATTAAATGAGTTTTAAATGTTATACAGGTGTTTCAATTTCCCTTTCAATCGATAAAAATTTTGTTAGTTACTTCATTTTATAAAATGTCATACATACCTGGAACATCTTTATTCCTATGGGATATTAATCAAGTTCTATCTGATGTGCTTTAACACAAATATATTTGTTTAAAACGTATCTAGAAGATGTAAATCCTCAAGTTTCACTACATATCCGTAGGCAGATTTTAATTTCGAATAAAATTCGTAATATTAATAATCAAACGTAATAAAAACGACAACAATAAATCCTTAAATAAAATTATTAATAAACATTAAATAAAACTTAAAGTGATCAATAAGAGAGAAAGATTCTATTTTAAACTTTACAAATGTAACTTAAAATCATTTAAAAAAACGGTGATTCTAGTACTCTTCAGAACTATTTATGATTATAGCATCATGAGCATAACCAAAGAAAACCTCAAAATATGAAGGCGATTGCTCTGTTGTGTATGATATTAATTTTAATAACTGATATCGAATTTCTCTCTCAATACACGTAGTATGAAAAATAAAATGAAAGAAGAATGAGTTAAAACTTTTAACAAATACTAAGGCAAAAATTTTAATACAGTGTGCTCTGTAACAGAATATTTCTGAAATTCTGAAAAAGAAAATTCTGACAATGTTAATTTTTCACAAAACTTGAACTTTTTTATACTGCTGCTATTTAATTATAATATGTTTAATATTTAATTATGATTAGATTTTCTTTTTTTTTTAAAAAAAAAGACACAAAAGCATTTTTTTGCGAAAAAAGAAATAGTTTTAGTGTGTATTTAATTAGAAAATATATAAAACTAATAAAAATTGTAATCCTACAAACCACACATACGCAGTTGTGTTTATTAATAATAATTTCCTTACATATGTGTTAGATTTTAAAATAAAACTCCTCTCCAATTAAATGTAAACGTCTTTATAAAAAACAATTGGTAATGATTTTTTGTTGATATTTTAAGGTAATAAAGAAAAATGTGACAAATTAGAAGCATACAGAAAAGTACCTAATTATCAATTTCTATTGTATCAAGTTGTTAAATACAAATTTAGAACATAAAATGATAACACGATCCTTATAAAGAAATTTAAAAACAAGAAAATAATTTATTTTTTGAAACTAATTTTTTTTAAGATATCGCAAAGCTGAAGGGGGAAAAAATATGCAAATACATTATAAAGACCTATAATTGAAAAAAATATGATTTAATTCATACACGTGATTCATTTATTGAATTAATAAAATTCAATTTTAAGAGAAAGCATATGTACGTCCCTTATAAAAGAAGTACACAACTTAAAGGAGGAGAAGGAAATAATGCAAAATTTGCAATGCTTTTCTACCTCCTTACGAACATTCAAGCCAAATAAAAACAAGACCATAAAAAATTTCTCACATAAAATCAGGAAGTATCAATAATCATAAAACCCTTACCACTCGAGAGCTTTTAACCATTGTACTCTTAATCCTGCCAGTAACCAAAATAAAGAATCAGCCCCAAATGAAGCCGTATGTCCCTATAGGTATTGAGAAGAACGATAAATAACAACGTATCTCAGTTCAAACGAGAATAAATGGTGATCGCAAGTGTACCTATGGGATCTCATGCTTAGCAGAGCGTTGCATTAGGCGAGGTCCGATTTATCGCTCTTGCTGGATCTATGCTAAAAGGTTGATTCTGTTTATATGAGCTTCCTTAAGGGTGGGGTTGGATGGCAGAGTTCCCATTGTGATTTTTTGCTTGAATTTCCTAATGAATAGAATCTACAGCGGTCGTGCTGATGACTTGCAGTGGTTCGCTGTTGCAGATCGTAGACTATAAATTATAGTTTGCAAGTGACTAGAGGATTCTGATATCAGATTTCTGAGTAATTTAGTTATTTAAATACAGTTTTATTCACGATTTTTTCCTAGGATTCAATAAGTTTAATTTCTTCCTTGACCGAGTGTGTAAGAAATCGCAAAGCTAATGTATAAAAATGAAACAAAACGTTTTAACACATAAGCTTCAGTTAGATTTAAAACGATTTAACGAATGATAAATGTTTGTTTCAGTTTCTGTGATTTTTCTGATTTTTTTTCCATACAAAATGGGAATTTAACAGATTTTTTTTCTAATTTAAACATTACATGTATAGTTACAATTTTTATTATATTCTACATTTCAAACAAGTTTCACCTCGGTGAAATAAAGGTAGCGTGGCTACCTCGCAATACATAAGTTACGGTTTTGATCCTGATAGAGTCAATAGATTTTCTGGACTCGAAAATCGTGGACACGCGTGTCATATGATTATGTAGCATGGAAAAGTTCCCTTGGTTATAAATTTGTTTTTTTTACTATCGACAAAACTAAATCACAGTATCATTCAGTCATGAATATTTTGAATTAAATAAATTCAAACGTCAAAAATTTGGTAGCGGGAGCCACTGATAGGTAGTGTCATCAATGAAATGGCTGTTGAATTTGGGGGCATACCTTGTCTACAAAGGCAAAACTGCCGAAACGCAAGTTAGTAATATTTTAAACAAGTATAGTTGATAACTTTATGTTCATGTTGTGTGTGTGTGGTTAATCAATTCATTGGTTAACATGTATATATATAAGTCACTGTGGAGTAAGTTTGGAAGTATTATACGCTATTTCATTTAAATGCTTTAGATTAAAAGTGCCTTAAGGAAAACAATAAGTTCTTATCTTTGAACAAATTATAATGATAAAATAAATATACATTGCCTTTGCATCATTTTAATACAAAAGCTTTGCTCAGGTCTTCACAATTTTTAATTCCCTCTAAAATGACTCTGATATAATAAGCGATATTGCCTTCGTTGCAAAATTTTGCCATTATCTTTGCATTTTTAACTCTCATAACATGAATGAAAATGACTACAATAACCATTTCGCCTTTCATTTCGTAATGCAGATAAACTGAAATGCCAAGACAATTTAAGAAAATTATTTCAAGTCATTTTCTTTTGGTAAATATTTATCTTGCAGAAATGGAAATGTATAAAATTACGTTTTATTACTTTGACTAGAAAACTATACCGGATTGTCTGTGATTTTAATATTTTTTCAAAGTTAAAGTTTCTATTAAAGAATATAAAATAAGGTTTTGATTAACTGTAATTTTGTATAGATTTAAACTATATATTTCCGATTTTATTTTACACTATTTATATAGGATAATAGATATATGAAACTATTTAAAAGGTTTAAAATCTATAAAGTTCAGATGAAATGTTTTGTTGAAATCCAAGATTTTCTTTATTCACAGAATATAAAAACTCAAGAACCAATAATAATTATTTATTTCAGGTTCAAATATTGGATAATTTCCCATGATACTGAAGAAATAAATCCGTTTAAATGTGGAATAGAAAAACAGAGAAAATTTGGACGTTTACAAGGATTTTTACAAGCATAAACCAAGACACAGATTAAGTAGAATGTTATCTCAACAGACTATAATTCGCAGGAATGTCATTACATAATTGTAGCAATTAGTTTTGATTTGTTTTATTGTAATTTATTTAATATAAATGAAGTTGTGATAGTTGATGTTTTATTTACAAGCATACTATAAAAATTTCATAAATTTCTCTGAAGCATGTTGTACAAATAAGTATTGATATAAATATTATTTACTGTAATATATCAAATATAAGAAATATAAAATATTTTGAACACAATTAACAGCATTTTTTTAAATATGCGTGAGACATAAAGTGAAATGCCATTAATTTTACGATATGGTGATTATAATACATAAATTTGCTGAGATTATCGAAGAAGAATGGAGATAAATTTGATAATAAATATCACATACTGCAATTTCTCGTACACATAAAAAACTCAAAGTAATTAAAACAATTTTGTAATAATATAGAAATAAAAAAGTAATATTCAAATTGATATAAATGATTTATTTTATAATTTTACGAAAATTCATGATTCCGCATGCAGTAAAAATTTTGGATATTTATTTGTCACCCATCCGGTATAGTGGTTAGCAACGCTGACTGCTGTACCGTAGGCCTGGGATTGAATCCCGGAGAACGATTGGATGTTTGTAAATGTATAGTGCCTTCGCTGCAAGGGGAGGGGACTCAAGCAGCCATCGAGTGGCAAGTCCTCTCGTGAGATTGGTGAAAGGAGAAAAGAGGTGGGAGGCGCCTGACTCTTCCTCAGGGTGGTCTCACTGAAATTGGGGTGGAACCGAGCTAAATCATAGTGTCATCTGCATGGGGCTCTAAGCTACGGCTAACAACAGGCGTGCAATCTAGCCCAATGCCATGATAGATTTCGGGGAATTCGATCTAACTACGTCAGCCAGGTGGCATTAGCAGCAACAACTCTTTCGATATTTTATTTATTTTTTCTTTTCAAACTTTTTGGAATTTTGTATTTATATCGTATATTTTGTAATACACATTTTCTTGATTTAAAACACATCCAAAGAAAATGATTTTACCAAACTAAGTGTAAAAATAAAATCAATGATTTGAATGGAATCCTCATAATAATACAAGTTTCCTTTTTTAAAATGATCATTTAGGTATTGTTCATGCATTGAACGTTATATGAGCATGTACGAGTAGCAACAATGATAAACACTTTATTGCTAAATGATTAATTTAGTTATTTAAGAAAATTTGGTTAACCATAAATGTTGAAGGTAATGACAAAACAAAGGAATAACAATGTTTACGTACACTATCCCCGAATAATATTTCATAATGGAAAAATGAAGATAAACTTAACGCATGTCGACTGTAAATGTTTATTTCACAAATATCATAAATATAACTCTTCATCTGTTACTTCACTTCCACTCGTAAACATATTTCACGTTTTCATATTTTGTCCACGTTTCAAAATTCATAGCTAACAATATAAGCATAACTTTTACAGCTGCTGTGTCCTATCTTCAGAACACATTTCCTACGAAATGGAAGAAAACGTTCTCCCTCAAACCTTTTATTTTTTTAAAACTTTTTTACTACAAGAAACTAGTTCTTTTTTAGATTTATTGCTTCGTCTTTTTTTTATACATGTGCGTCTTAAATTTTATGATCTTGTTTTCATTTTCGACTTGAAAACTTATGAAAAAGCAGTGAAAACTGTCCCAGGCAACGAGGGGAAAACACTTTTTTTATTGAACTCATCTATTGATTTACAATGGCACATGAATTCACACATTCGGAGTCACGTATCTGGAGTGGAAATGGTAGTGATAGCGGCCAACTGGAGGGGTTATTCTTGGCATAATGTTTCCCAAACCCAAGCTACCGGGAAAGACAGGAAAACTAAATTATAAGTCTCAGTGGATGAAGTCTGCCATGCATAACAAGTAGTTGTGCAGCTTGAATAATGATGTTTCAGTTGAAGATGAGGGTTGAAATCTAGCTCTCAGAAAATTGAACGTGCAAAAAGTAGAAAAATTGGTTCTTAGCATCATTTTTTTACAAGGAAAATAGAATCCTTTTGCACAAAAAACAGCAAATGAGTTCTAATAGTTCACTGTATATAAGTAAGAGTATCCTTTTTCTTATTTTATTTTTGAAAGTTATTCTAAAATTTGAAATTTGCTTTTGTTAGTTTGAAAGGGTCTTATTTTCAATTCGGTGTTAAGAAAATAGTTTGAGACTTAACTTAAAATACAACAAACGTATTTGTGTAAAAGGAAATGATTAAGGAATTCCCTCCCACCCCCACAAAAAACTACTGAGAGACTTTAAATTTATTTTAATCAACGCGTAATGAATATAGATTTGGAAAATAATGTATGTTCCATATATATTATATTACAACATAAATTATTATTGATGTTTCATTTATTTTCGTAAAATATGAATAAAATTTTATGTACTTTTAAATTTCTTTTTCATTTCTTTAAATGTTATTCTTAGAATATAATTATTAAACTAAAAAAGTTAGGAGTTAATGTTAAATATAATCAAAAGCTTTCAAGAACAATTAAATACATTTATTTAATATATTTGATTTACCAATTACAAAATAAATTGGCAATTCCCAAAAGAAATGCATAATTGTGTGATAGTAGTTTCAAAAAACCTTAAAAGTTATATTTTTTTCTTATTTAAATACAATTTAAAAGTAATTTTGCAATTGGCAATCATTTTAGCAGCACGGATTAGTATTTGGATAAAACTATTAAAATTTATTTTAAAAACACAGAATTATTTTAAATAAATGCCGTTTATTTCATTTAAAATTATGTATTACTAAAATATGAGCCCACATTAATGTTTCTTAAAATATTTTAAAATATAAAAAGTCAATAAAATGTAAGATTAAAATGTGGGTTAGTTTATTAAATCAACTTTTAGTAAACAAAATCAAGTACATTCATGAAAAGAAATATCTTGGAAATTCTGAACACTATAATTATCGTAAAAATTCTAAGCTAATTCATTAAAGAGAATCCTTAAAATTGCAAAGAAAAAGCAAAAAAAGAAAAAAAAATGCCAGAAAATAATTTTTTTTAAAAATTGAGATTTCAATATTTTTAACTTTTATGAAATAAATTCAATTTTCTTTTACGTGGAATTGTTACACAATTTTAACTTACATAAAATACAATTAAAGCCTTATTCAAATCACTAAAAAAATTTTTACTATAACGTGTAACCTTAAAATTTCAACAATTAAGTGATATTTTTCTTGAATTAGGTTTTAGCATATGGAAGATATTTCTCAACTTAAGTTAAATGGCTAATTTTTTTTATCAACATCGAAGAAAAAGAAATTCTCAGATTAAACTAACCTTATTTCGATAGTAAATACGAATGAGAAATAACCAGCTTTAAATAACTAATCTCACGTGCCAGATATTCTGAGATGGCTGAGATAATCCTAATTATTCTAATTAATAACTCAGTTACCATGCTCCGAGAAGCATCAGATTTTCCACAATACCTGTTTACAAAGAATGACGCATTTACAGGTCATGGTTCGGCAATACTTTTGATATCTCTGCTAAAATGTGGTATCTAATCATGTTAAATCATCCTCTGAGAAAAGCATAAATCATACTCAGGCGCTTTCTATTGGAAGATATGTCAGGAACAAGCTATGATAATTAATTCAAAACTTCACGGTTACCGAGTAAATTATGAACTGTAACGATTGGATCGAAGAAAAGAGAGTCGATTAAATTGACTAGATAATACAGAAAATTAACCACGATAAATGTTTCTTAAATTTAAGATTATTGATGTCTTGTGTACATTACAATTTTTGGTCTAACTGTGGGGGAATTTTAATGAACTGTTAATTATAGGGTTATGTAAGGTATTGAAAAATATACTATTTCAGAGTTTGTAAGATATTTTACATAAATACTAATCTAGCTTAATATAATATTTTTCTGAAAATTAAAAATTTTTCGTAGCCAGTGATGTATAATGAAGTAAGATATATGTGTCCACCAAATATAGTATTGATTACATATTTTGTTACATAAATAATTATGATTTGTTGTAATTATTATTTAGAAAGATTCAGTTATACAATCATGAAGAGTTTTTTTATACAGCCTGCTTGGTGCAATTTAATATAACTTAATACGAAAGGAGACAAGAATTAAATTGAATTTTCCCTAGTTATTTATTTTTTCTAAAAACACTTAGGACTTTTAGTATTGTTAACAAAACATAAAATAGATACAACATAAGTTTAAGATTCTATAGCTTCATATATTATAGAAACCCAGTAGCTGAGTGGTAACGTATCGCGCCTCCATGCTATAGGTCCGAGGTTCATACACTGAACTGGGCAAATTCAATTCAGTCTATCATTATTTTAGTGGGTTGATAAATGAGTACTAAGCTTACTTGGGGAGAAAACACAGGAGATTTCGTGTCAAACTGACCACCTGATAGGAGCATCTATGCATACACCTCATTGTCCAAGGCAAAGTAAACCTTGGTCCTCTATCACTCTTCCGGCACTGAGTTTAGTTTATATATTATGGAGTGAATGTTATACAATTCAATAAAAATATCTTTATATATATGTATATATATATTAAGAACTGAAAAAGATATGTTTTAATTTTCTGTAAAATATTTAAATTTCCTTCAATGCAATATCCTTTTTGCGATTAAAATACGCATCCAAGAAAAAACTCTTTTTATTGGTAAGGAAGTAAAACTGAACAAAAAAAAATAATAAAACTTATGGATATTGATAAAAAACTGCTGAATCTATTTACCTCATTGATAATATTTGCTAATGAATCAAAGAGTATATATATATATATAATATAAATAATATAATATATAATATATATATATATATATATATATATGTGTGTGTGTATGTATGTATGTGTGAGTGTGTAATGACTTAAACTAATATCGACTCAAAATTCGAATATTCTCTATTTATAATATCTGATCCATAAACCCGAATACCCTGTTCTGAAGCGCATCTCAATTTACTTTTTTCTATAGCATTAAAAATATTATTTTCATAGATTTGTTAGTGAATCCTAGTTAAAAAGGTTAGACCTTGAATTTTTCATTGATTTATTGGCGATTCCAATTAATGGTATTTCATAATCGCTTACATGTTTCTTTTAACCGTTTTCAACTATTTGCTAAGCAATTAAGTAATTTTCCGAAAGAAATTATTAACTTTTCCTTTGCTTCAATACGTGATAATATTTTTTATTACATTAATTGTTTTCTCTTTTTTTCATTTGAGTATTTAAATGTGAAATTTTAATTTATCCCTCTCTTGTATTAAGGAAATAGAATGAAGCATACTCTTAGAAATCTCTCCTGTGGCCACAATTGAATAAACAATAATTGGGTTTAAAAAAACTAGACTTCTTAATTGCCACGACATTAAAATTTTAAAAAAAATATTGCATCGTCTTTTGAAACTGTTTCCTCAAATTTCAAGCACAAAACGTCTCCTATCAAACAATAGCTCTGCATCTTATATTCTATACGTTCATGTCTTCTCATTTTCCCAGATGCTTTTTTAAAATTTATTCAACTCTTGTCAGAAACTCGAGGAATATCGTGGTGGAGTACAAGCAAATAAATCGCTGACAAACCTGTGTGCGCTTTAATGCCCTGCACAGTCACAACATTGTAGACACGCAAGTGTACACTAACATTTTAGACTGAATATTTGCATAATTCTTTGGTGGTATAACTAAAATCTTTAGTTCAATTTTGTGTAGTTTGATTGAATTTGTTATGGTTTGCTATTAAGTTCATTATTTTTTTATTTTTTATAAACACATAGAAAATTTAAGTGATAAGTGTTAAATTTTATCTGAAATATATTATGGTATTCTTAGTAAAAATTTATGTGTGGTTTGAATTTTTTATGCTTTTCAGAAGTTATTGTATTTTGCAATGATCTAATAAATATAATGTAAATTGTAAAAAAAAAAAATCAATGGAGGATACATGAAACGAATCTCATTTCAGAATTCCAATTATTTGCTGTTTTATATATGAGGTATTTTTGTAGATACTTAAATTGGGATCACATGCTAAAACTTCAGTGCTCTAGAAACATCTGTATACAATTAAATTATTAAACATGTGCAAAAAATTCAAAGCAAGAAGAACTATTCGTAATAGGAAATCTTTTTAAGATTACATACTACAAAATAAGGATAATTATTTGTGATACCAAACTCATTGATCTGAAATTTTCCAAGCAAATAATAATAATAATAATAACAGATAAAAAAGAAAATATTTGTAAGTTCGAACATGAACTGAATAACTTCTAAATTATGTTAAATATTTGAATAACTTAATCACATTTACAACTGATGAATTTTAATTAAATGTAAATTAATCAATTACTTACATCAGAAGCTTAGAGTATATAACTGATTTTTTTAGTTTTATGTTAAACTTAAAAAAATGAATGTGCCCATTTTTAGCCGAATTTTGGATGAACGGTAATTTATAGAATTACAAACAAAATGTATCTTTCATTTTATTTTAATTATATCATTACAACATTCATATTAACGTTATGCTGAAAATTTATTCTTAAATTCTATATAAAAGAAGCTAAAATTATAAAAGAAAAATTCGAGTAAAAGATCAACTGGCATTAAATTTCATTTAAACAGTACAAAAAATTACCTAAATTATCTACGAACTATTTCCTTATAAAACGCATTTTATTTTCAATCATATATTTATTGACGAATAGATAGAACTGTCTGAAGTTCAATATACATATAAATAACAATTTTATTTTATTTAATCGTACTTTTTGTGTTTTTCTGAGACATTCGGTATTATTAAACTTTCGTTAATTAAAAATATATGATTTGATTGATATGTGTGATTATTGTGATCAACTTAATAAAATAAAGTTAAGAAAGGTTTCACAAAAATATTAACATTTACAAACATTTTTCATTTTCCATATGTTGAAAAATCCCATTTTTCATCGAAATATTTCTTCATAGAAGTTATTTCACCGACTACCAACATTTTTTCTACCAAATAGCCCATATAAGCTATGAGTAAAATTTATTTCATAGCATTTTTCTTTTTATGTATCTAGTCTCTCATGCTGATAAATTCCCCGCCCCATATAGCAAAATCGAAATCCATTATTTTCAGAAACGTTTTTAAATACCAATATTGACGGAAATACACCGAAAATTAAAAAGGCATCTATCATAAGACTAGTCATTTTTCTTCTTTTATAAGGGCTTAGGGGAATGATGAGAAAATATTTATCAAACTTATAATCGAAAAAAGAGGTTTCATGTGCTCCCAAACGTACGTTGTTCTAATATCTATAAGGTACAGGTAATGAAAATTCCGCGCAATATATCAATGTTATGAAAGAAAAAAAAAATTTTCGTCCAACAATTTATAAATATATTTCATTAAGCGGTACGGATAACATGCCATCAATAATCGAAAATCAAAATAGGGGTCTATTTTTTTGCTTACTTTTCCAAGATATCAAATATGAATTAAATTGCTTACTTCTTCCGTCTATCTATTGGGAAATTAGAAATATTGGTGCTTCTAAATTTCATAAAAGTTATTTGTGAGTAATCCTTTGAGGATAAACAAGATGTAAAAGCCAATGCCTTAATTATCATTGAGATTTCAGGTAACAGATGGAATAATTATCATATAAAAGGAGAAAATTGTGTGTGTGTTTGAGATACTTTTAGAGTGGGTTAAGATAGATTCTCCAAGGAATGATATATACTGTTAGCAATAAGTTTATAGTAAATTCATTCTATCTGCAATATAATTATGAATATGAATTTCATTATCACACTAACATCAAGTTCTAAAACTTGCAAAAGGTAATAGTAATAATACCAATGTAATATAAGATTCACACAATTATACACGCTGCCAAGTTTCAGAAATTGTCTTCAATTGCTTTTTTTTTAAAAAAAATAGCAATAAAAGAAAAAAAAGTTAATTTTATTTATTTTTTAAAAACTATTTTGTTTTTACAAAAATAAATATAATGAATAAAATGTTTGAAAAAATCTCTAATTCTTTGATTTTTAATTTTTATTTCATTTGATAAATTATACAATACGGATAGCTTAGGAGGACAGATTCTAAGTACTGTGTTAACCTAATTATAGAAATTAGAATTATATCAAAATTAATGGGGTATTTTTAATAAAACTTATCTAAAAATATTTGTTCACTCCAAGCACTATATAAAAGTAAAATCTTCTTTAAAAATGCAAATGCCTAATAGATTTACATTAGTTCTTTATTCCTCCCATGACTTGAAAAGAGGATTTTGAAGCTAAGTGACATTAAACGATTTTTCTTGTTCTTATGAGTACCATTTTCCCAAACAGGATTTTCATATGAGTGTATTTTCTCCCCAGTAATCCGATTTAACAGTAATGGACCACACACAAACACACATTTTATACGTCATTTTTGATTATGAATAAAATTTCTCAGAATAAAAAATCATCTTGTTTACATTAAAGCTCTTTTATATAATGATTGTTGCTGATAAATTCACTGTGTTTTTTATATATTTACCCAACCTATGTCTGATTTTTATTAATATTATTGCATACCTCTAAAATTACAATTAAACTGAATTGTATAGTGATAAGAAAGTTGTAAAATACTACTGTATATGTGCGTGAGTATAAACTTAAAAAACAATATTTTTGTTATTGTAATTGTTTTATTGTGCATTACATGCAACATTATTGTATATAGTTTTTTATTAAAATCCTTCATTTACAAAACATGACAATTTAAACTGGAAAGCACGCAAATAAGCAATAATAGTTTAAATTGATATTTGTATTCACTCTTGTTATTTTCAACTCTTTGATAAATCGATCTTTATAACTATTTTAAAAGTTTGCGGTAATGAATTAAAAAAGACGTATGTGTGATTTACTCATTGTTACAATAGAACAATATAATTTTCTTGAAGCCTAAATACGTTACTTTTCACATTTAATAACACGTTTATTTACAAATGAATCATGTTTTTTTTTAAAGCAAAGATTTAAATTCAAATCAAATGGAAAATTTATCTCTTTATAATTTATTTGACTAAAAAAATATTATTTTTGTAAATTTATGAAGACAGCAACTATAAATAATATTCAAAGAGCGTCGCACACACATATTCCCTTTTTTGCTTCTCTCAACATTTATTTAATACACATTAATATTGGGGAGTGACAAAAATTTACCGATAAGTGCACAATTTCTATGTATGGTATCTTTAGAGCACATTAAGCCGTGCACCTACTTGCAACAACCTTTTTTTTTTAAATGGGGATATAGGAATTTTTTTGTAGTTTTTTAGATTTGCTTAGTACATCATTTTAAGAAATATATGCTAAAATTAAGAAGATAAAAAGTGATTATTTTTTCTTAAATGTGTGTGTGTAAAAAATGGATAAAAATTTACAAAAAATAACATAAAAGCGGTTCATTGTGTACCAAACGTTTATGAACAGATTTTCAATTTTTCAATTATGATGAGTTGCAATGTTATTCATTTCTAAAGGACCTGTAAGATAAGGAGTATTTTGATTTGTACAAAAACTAGAACACTTTATCTTTTTTATTACATGAAATTGCTTAAAAACAGTGGTTATGTTCACATAAGGGACTGTAAGTTTTGTAATAAAACAGTGATTGATAAATATGAAAGTTAAAACACTTCTATTTATTACACATAACATACACAAAAAATTTCGGTTACTTATTTTCAAAACATTTTGAGCAAACTCTGTCCCCGTTTGAGCATTTTTAAGAAAACACATTTCAAATAAAATGTGTTTCAATGTATCCCTTGCTTAAAGTAGTATCTGCTTTTACTAAATATCTTATAGTTTTTGTTCTAGTGAACGGAAAATAATAAACTGGGTACTTTTATAATGCTAATAAGCTGGCCTATAAAATAAAATCATAAAAAAATATCGATGTCTGGCAAAATTCACAATTTTATGGTAGTTGGATACCTTAGTACGTATTTCTGGTGAAATTTGTTTCTGTATTTAATTAACATTCTTCCATAACCATAAGAGAGATTATGTAACAGTTTTGAACTATTGAAAACAGTTAGCCGGAGTTGTTACCATAATCTGCTCCATATATTACCTTATGTCCACAATATATGGTACACTTATGCACCATATATTGTGAGGAATTTTGAAACATAAACTAAATAATCTATTTCACAAAGGCCGAACATAAGTGCCTAAGTCATAAGTCCACGAGCTGCCCAATATGTTTTTAATACTATCCTCATAACTGCAAAATGCAACCTAAATGTTGCTAGATCATAGTCGGGTTGCAGTCATACAAAACACAATTAAAGGAGACTACTACTCTAATTATGTCGATGTAGTTACTAAAAGGTCTGTGCCCAGTCAAACCTTTGAATAGGACCATCGCTGTCCTTCATAGACTGGGACAGATCTCTCCTTCTCCTAGAAATTTCTATCTCTCATCAGCCGTGCGTAGGATTATATGTTGTTCAAGTATTTTCTTAAAAGTCAGATTAACTAGAAATTTAATCGTGTGAGAGGAAAGAAGCACTTCAGTGCGTTATTAAACAAGAAACAAATATTGGGAGTTTTAATTTTATTCAGTCCTATACTTTATCCAATATATTCAAGATATAAAATCCAAAGCATTTATACGTCACAATATATGGTTTACACAACTGGACTAAAATATCTCATAATTCCGCAAATTTTCTTTGACGTCTATAGTAATGTTAAATGTACTTGTGGCTCTTTGACTTTATGAAGATAAGAGCTTCTAACAAATTGTTTTCAAAATAGAACTACATCGGAGAGTACATTGAGTTTCACTATAAAGGCTTAAGACGATTTCTTATATATATATTTCGGAAGAATGGTCTGGAGCCCTTTCAATCAAATGCACGAGCAATCTCGGATTCAGTAAGTTTCCAGTCGGTGAATGAGAGCGTCGCACAGTGGTCAGTTTTCCCAATCAGGCGCACGGAAACCACCAAAATAAAATTGCGCGGAAATAAAAAAAAACCCACAATTTAAGGTCCTCTTGAGTTCTCTAGCCATGTGGTAAAAATTTTTTGTCTGTACTCGAATGGAAATTTTCAACAACCATCAGTATATATCGGGTTTGTTCTTTCAACAAGAAACATTTGCGAGCCTCAGTTTCCATTCGGAAGTTCAATAGTTTCGTCTGAACAATATTTTGCAAATTTTAGCTGGATTTTTTGAAAACACATGCCATGGGTAAGTAATTTCTTGATTTGACTTTCAAATTCGGTTCAAATTCGATTAAAAATTATAAAAACATAACATTTAGTTCAGCATGTAACTCCTACAAACGTATGTTGGTTTTTTGTGTTTAATGGATTAGAACTTTTGGGATTGACACGTATTGATCACAGTAACACTTAAGTCACATAGAGTAGATTCAGAACATTAATTTAATACCAAATGTAGTTGCTACTTCCTGCAACTCCCATAATTATGAATTTTTTTCAGCGTTGGCCGATGGTATTACTCGGCTTGACTTATTCAATGTGTGGAAGAAAGAGCAGGATCCCAAGCGTAAGACTAATACTGTTTTGAGTTTTGTTAGGAATACAATGGACTGTGATAAATATGAGGACCAGCTGCAATTTTAATTTAGAAAAATTGTTAAAATTTCTACTCATTTGTGGGGGAGAAATGAATGAGGTGCCGTAGAAATGAAAAGTTCTTCTCCAAGTTGAATGATACCGTGGTTGTCGGGGGGTGGTAAAATTTATACCATCCAAATCAACTCCAGGACGACCCTCAAAATCATACGGGGAATGCAAAGTCACGATAAAGAGGGAAAGAGTACGTCCTTTTCTTGCTTACACAAGAAAGCAAGAACTAGCATTTGCAACGAGAATGTCAATGCAAGCAGCTGGAGAAAGAGATGCTGCCTTATTTTGAAACAAGTGACTACTTGCTCACCTAGACATGCTACTCGCCTGAAGAAATGCTTAGCCCGACAGCCAGAATCGGCGAAAAAAATGACTGACCAAGACTTAGCCCTTTATGTCGATACCAATATCTCAAAAGGCAACGAGTGGAAATAATGGGAAAAAAAGGAAACAGCGGAGTTCCACGCTGATATTTACCCCAACTATAATAAGCTTCTAGAGACTAAAATTAACTGTTATCCTCCTGGTATCGTCATTGAGGAAATATCAGCACAGGTTCCAATGCAAGTTTTTTTTTACCACACCTTATGCAGATTAGCCAAAGCTCTCTCTCAGGAAGATGTTTTAAAACAAATTGATACCCAAAATAGCAATATATCACTGACGGCGAGGTATAAGGCTGATGCATGGTAGACAACTAAAGGTTTGCCAGGGTAATAATTTTAGTTCTTTCCATTATTTGTTTTTCATAAAAATATATTTCGATATTATGTGAAGCAAAAAACTTTAAATGTGGGAAATATTAGGCTTTTGGTTGAATTTTAGCATATATATCATTTCATTTTTTTTTTCAAAATTAATTAAGATTTTGTAAAATCGATCCCTAAAGGTGTTTAAAACATCCTTAGAAGTATTACAAAAAATAATTAACACAAAAAGAATAAACTTTTTAAAAAATTAATTTTTAAAAAAAAAAAATAATAAATTTGTACAATTTTGTGAATAATATGTGCAAAATTTATCTCGTATCATTTTCTCAAAAAGAAACGTTATATGAAATGATAAAATATAATTTTTGAGTACATATAGAAAAAAATGCTTAAATGGTACCGAGACATTTTATACACTACGTATTAACCTTTATTGTATATGTACATTGTTATGTTTGCTTGTATTTGTTTAAATGTGTTAAAATTTAATTTTTTTTTAATATGTCACTTTATTTCTTGAATATAATCTCCCATGTGTCAAATTACTCCTTCTGTTAATATCCTTAAATCCTTGTTTAAAAACTAGTTTTTCTCATCAATCATTTATTCTTGATCAAATTCAAACTTAATATAAATTAGTTAAGACCCTATTCACCTTATTTCTTGGTAAAAAACAAAAGAGAATAACCAATTTACTTAAATTACTACGATATTTGATCATTTGATATAATTATGAAGACTTCAAAGCTATACAATAATTTCCTTGCGCCAGATCGGGAAAACTGACCACTGTAGGGCCAAGAGTTTACTATTTATACCGTGACAAAATGTGTGCCGCCATAGAAATTCCCACGAAGTGGGAGGTGTGAAGAGTGATAACCTTTCTTTAGAGTCTCAAAAACTGTCATCAGCGGATATCCATCATAAATTATGTGCTGTATACGGGCCAAACGTTGTGAGTGAAGGTGTAATGCGTCAAGGGATATACTTTTTCAAGGCCGGAAGAACATCCATCCATGAGGAATCACAAAATGGAATGCTCTCTGTAGTGAGTGCTGATTCCATCCGATTACCACCTAAGCATTGCAATGAAGAAATACCTTGGGTTCTTGGGAAGAAAGGCCTTTTGCTGACGATGAGGAACTTAAAAACGTTGTGACACATTGGTTTATATCGCATGCGGCCACTTTTTATACAGAAGGAATTGGTAGATTGGTAAAACGGTAAAAGTGCTGGAACAATGACGGAAGCTATGTTGAAAAACAGAAGAGAGTTGTTCCTATGATACGCAAATAATGCTTCCCCTCTGTCCTAGTTTCTTTTTTACAGCGATTCGGAGTTAACTTTCCGAATTGACCTCGTATATATATATATATATATATATATATATATATTTATATATATTATTTATAAACTCATATAATTTGACATGATCGACAAATATCGTCCCCTTGTACTAACATCATCTATGAATACATTATACTTTATTCTAAAAATTTCAAAAAATATATTTCCTTAGTGAAAAAGACTTTACATTTTCCCCAATTCAAAATCATTCTTAGTTGTGCAACTATTTTATTTATTGTTTCCTTTTACATTTTAAACTGTAAAAGAATGACATTTGATTATTTTTTCATTGTACATAAGTTCACAATATTTGAGTTCATATTATGTATTCAAGCAAAGAATAAGGATATTTTAGCAAGGAGCTTGTTAAGGGGTACTTTTGATTTAATAGTAAACAGAGTGAAATAAAGTGGGAAGACGTACGTTATTTTCTTTCTTTTCATAATATTCTTCCTTCATATGAGAGTCTAAAAAGTTTTATTTTAATAGGACTAATGCTTCCCCTTACTTATGAAGTAAAAAAAAAAATATTTTCTAAATGGACTCTAAAAATGAAATTATTCTCCTTTACTAACAATATAATATTATATTTTTCCTTTTAAATTCAGTATGTTCAGAGAATCTCTTGTTTGCTCTTACGTAGAGATGTAACCGTTCTATATTAGAATAAAATATTAAACAAATTTAAAATGTACAATAAAATATCCTTTTTTTTTCTTCAACATTTTCAGGATTAGAATTTAAGAAGTCTTTTATCTATATATCTATCCCTTTTTTAAACTCAGAGCAGGCAAAATTATAATATAAATATGTGTTTTTGAAGTGAAAACTTTTTTAGAGGCGTTGGGCACTTTTTGGTAGGGGAAAATCTTATGGGTTCGCGTCACCGACATGCTCTGACTGGGGCAAGCGCAGTGTGCTCTTCGTCTTAGACACTTTTTGGATGGGTGAAATCTCGTACGTTCGCGTCATCGACATGCCTATAGCAATATATCTGTAGCTATACAGCTGACATATAGTGCTGTGTATATCTTATAAGGGAAATTGAATAGATTTAGTGAAAACTTCAATGTATATATACTGTGCATTGTTGAAATAGTGTTTTTGTTTGATTATTATTTGAATCGTTTAATGAAAAATTATTGTGCAGTACAATAGTGAGTACTAAATAAATATACTAATATTTTCAAGATAAAAAATAAATAACAGAACATTATTTTAAATACTCGTATTTATTTTGGCGTTTAAAAATTTTAAATTAATTTAAATTTTTGTAATTATTTTGGCTTTTGAAAATTTTGTAATATTTATTTTCTAATATTTAACCTCTGCAATGCATCACGCAATCCGGATTAGCATTTCACAGGGCTTAGACGTTTTCTTACTAGCGTGGTAAAGCAGACTTCTAGTTGTTCAATCATATATTTATCGTGGATTTTGAAATTAAAAATTTTATAAAATTTAATAATAATTCAAGAGTAATGTGTTGAAGTTTAAAATATGGTTATTAATTCAAATGAATATCATAAAAGATTAACAAGTAATCGAGAGGATCAAACGTTAGAATTGAAAAGTTTACAAAACAATACACTACAAACGGTCACCAAAACCTTTCTAGAATTCATCTCCAACAAGAAAGGATTATCGATATTTTAATTCAATTTTCAAAGTTTGCATGCGCATGCAGCTGACCTAAGAAATGATGCTGTCGTAAAAAAGTCAAATGTTCTGCTTTTGTCAGAACTTTGTATGAAAAACGAAGAACAACTTGATATTCTGAATTTCAACTTTGTTGTAAGTTATAAAAGATCCGAAGCTCCAGCACAGGCTAAGCTACTTATCACAATACTCAAGATACGTCACACATTATTACTTTCCATATGAACATACATACTAAATTCACTAGAAGCATTGGTGTTAATGTTTCTGATATAGGCGAAATATGCGTTGTTCTTGGCGATTCCGAGAATGGGCAATACATATTAATGGTTGCCGTTTATATTTCGCCTGGAATATCTATGAGACAGATGCAACAATTTTTATTCGGAAATTTGATGATTTATACGAAAGAAGGTTCTGAAATACTCGAAAAAAGTTTTGGCGAAAAATATATGATAATGTACCGATGATTTTAAGTAGAGACTTAAATATTAACTTTGCAGATGATAAAAATCTACCACTAATTGAATTTCTAAATGAAACACTTAATTTAAATATGTCCAATGATAGAAAAAACTCAGGACTGTACAAAATATAAAACAACGATCGATGCGGTTTTTAAGCGATACTTAGATACATTTGAATCAAATGTTTTCCTTTTTTACTTTAGTTACCAAAAGCCTATTGTATCTTTTTTAGAACCAAATGAAATAATTGAAAGTACAAAAAGTCTAAGTACTGTTGAAATTAATGATGACAATGATGCAAAAAATTAAAATAATGTTAAAAATCAAGTACATTGAAATTTATGTAAATGAGTGTCAATGGATGTGAAAACCAGATTGAAGTTGATAATTTTAATTCAAACATTATGAAATTTCAAATTTTAATACTAAAAGTTCTAAGTTTTCACTTCTATCGGCAGTCTCTATAACTGCCAATTTTCCTTTTTTTTTCTTAGAATGCATTGTTTAAATACTTATCATTCAATAATTCTATCATCTAAGCCTTACTTAGCTTCCATGATAGAAACGTATTATATATTGACGATGCTAAAGTGGTAATAGAAAAAATAAAAATAAAATCAGATTTGTATATACTGTAAAGTCCGGCGTATAACGAGAACTTTTATCACCAAAAATAAGATCGAAATTTGCGGTTGCACTTTACACGCAGGATATACCTAAGAATTCCGAAATACAGCTTGTAAGTATAGGTGTACATTATTCGACGGTGTACGTTATACGTCAGATTTTATGGTATGTATATGCAGTCAAATTTAGTAAAAGTCGATTTAATTTCAAATGACATTTAGTACAACACAAATATATCCCCCCCCGGGAATATTTCATTTATCTTCAGAATGCATTTTCTCTGTTTTCTACCTGATTGCTATGTAGTCCTTCATTCTGTAGGAATGACTGGCTCGTTTTTAAGACTTTTTTCCTTAAAGAAGGTTATGGTAACAATTAAATGATATCAATCAGAATGACATGTTATCTTATACATCCTTTCATTTACAATGTTTTGCTTTTGGCATCGTAATATCTATTTAAAAATATACAACAATGCAAATTGGGAAAAAATGTGTATTTAATAAAATAGTTTTTTTTTCTTTTTACTTTACATCCTGTTTACTCAGACGCACTCTTTTTCCAAATTTTTCTAAGTTATATTATTCAATACGACCTTTCATTGAATTTTCATATAAATATATGCTTAAGAAGTATGCTTTTCAAATTATAGAAAAAGAGTTTGCCTGTTAGCGAAATAAATAAAGAATAATTACTTTGCTAAATAAGAAAACCATTCATAAAAATTAATAGCATCACAATATTCACAGAAAATAACTATGCTATTTAAAGAGGTGCTTTCTTTTCCTATGATCCCTAATTGTTATTGATTTGCTGTCATGCTGTCCTACTTCCCAATTGTAAATTGTTCATCAGTGTTAGCGCACTTCCCTTTTTAAGTAAATGTACTATATTTTGATTTTACACTTTTCTTCCTGTGATCTTGAATCAAATAAAAAGACTTTTAAGGTTTTATATTTCAGTAATATACTTATTAAAGTTTTCTTAATTTTACAATGAATTTTCACTTTTTAAAAATGTTTTGTTAAATTATCAAAATTGCATATTCGCTTTGAAAAAAAATACTTAAGTTATAGGAATTCATAAGGCGTATTTTTCCGCTTTAAAAGTACTGAATATATTCGATTGTTTTATCAAAAAATCATGGAGAGCTATGTAATTATTTTTTTCATATTATAATGTCCCGTCCAACATATATATAAACCTCGTATCAATATATACGCTTTCATATTCATTGCAGTTTGTGTGTAGACTTTATTTCCTTTATTATTTAAATTAGTTTCAATCGCCAAAAAATAAAATCAAAAATATATTAAAGGGAAATAAATATTTTTAATAAAACTTTGAATTAAATACTCAAAAATGCTATAAAAATATAGACAGACTAATAGGAATGTGTCTTATTTATCTTGTAGTGAATATTTATATACATATATAAATCTGATATTCAACATTTATAAAGCATCTAAAACAATCAGAAGAAGTAGTAAATATATATTAGCTACAATAATATTTAAAGTACTTACTTCTTGTATAGCAAAAAATAAATAAATAACCCGACACAAAACAATTTAAAATTAAAGAAATAATTAAAAATTTTATTCTCATACATTTAAAATTGCACCACATTTAATGTTTTAATCTCACAAATGAGTTGAGTCAAAATAAAAACACTCATTCCTCAAATGACTCCTTTTAAACTTTTAAAGACCCACAGTTAAATACCAACAAAAGAGAATTCCTGAGATTTTCGTTGAATTTCATTTACACATCTATACAAAATGATAGCGATTTATTTTTTCACATAAACAATTTTTGAATTAACTTTCACTCTGAACATCATTGGTAAAATTAAATGGAAACATCACGAACACTTTTTTTTTTCATTTTAAAAATTGTCTTTATATATATATATATATATATATATATATATAGATATTTAATTATTTTCCATAGCTTTTGAAAAGTTTTTTATAAAATGAATGAAGATCATTTTGTATTACACCTATGTCTTCAGAATTTCAAAATTTCCTTCATAAAATGAGTTTACGATGAAAGAACAAAACATCAGATCTCTAGAGAAACTTGTCATTTGTAAATTACATTTTTTACAGAAATTGTATTACATATCATCCATAAATTATGTTTTTTCCATTGAATTTAAACATACTCTCTCTCTCTCTCTTTAAATTTTCAAAAACATGTCTGTAACAACACGAAAAGATGATGCTATTGAATTATATCATGTCAAGCTATAATAGCTACCGATTCTTTGTATTGCAAATTATTCATTTTAAAAGACATTCATCATCATACATATCGATATTACTATTTTAATTGGAAGTATTTTTCGCATGGGTTTCGAGAAACTTCAATAACTGCAGTTTCATTCAACAGTTCAATTTCAGACACCACTTTTTAATTTATTATTATTATTATTTGATAAGAGATTTCAAAAGACTAGCATTTGGAAGATTTTGGTGTTTTGGTAGTTATTCCCTTTAATTTCTCCCTGAACAAAATTTTAATTTGTAATATTCCTAGACTTCAGGGCTCACATGTAAATAATTAGTTCTTGCCCAACTACGTAGATTTAATCATAATCATATATTGAAAGACAAGAGCTTGCATTTTTAAGAGCAAGATTTGGTCAGAAACTATCGAATTTTAGCTTTTTTACAACCATAGCCCCTTTAAGAGGACCGAGTAAGAGCTGATTCATATAAAAAGATAGAACTCTTTGTCTCGCTCTATTTTTGTCTCTTTGTCCTTGTCTTCATTATGCAGATTTTGTCTTTTTTTGTCTTCGTGTCTGCTTTATGTGAAGTTTCAATGAGAGATGTCCAGTAACCATTATATGTGCGTTTGATCATCAATAAAGGTTAAATGTTAATTAAGATGTTTATTTACATTTAAATAATTCCTCATCTTTATAACAACACCAACCTGGATAATTATATTAAATAATATCACCCCACTCGACCATGATCTCGCCATACACACATGTACATATATAATCCAAAATGTCAATATTACATACAAATATTTATAATCCTATATATAATTAGACAGATCAGAAAGAAATATTAGCCACGCGAGTACAATAGCAAACTATTGGCCTTAGAAACTAAGAATGCCGGTTTATTCAATATTTTTTGGACAACCAACCTTCTCCTGTAACTTGTCTATATTACTGGGATAGGTAAATGAGGAAATACTATTAATATATATTATTCGAAAATAAAAAATAAACTAATTCTAATATTAATTAAAGTGCAACAGGAAAAATTATTTACATATACAGAGAGTGACTTGATACTTGAGCGACAAATTATGGTATTGTTAGGGGAATCATATAGGGGTTCAATGTTGCAAATGCCACAGTTGCAAACTGTGGTGCAAAGAAACAGGTAATCAGAACAAAAAAATTCAATATATATATGTAACATAAATCATTTTATTGAGAGGTTGTGCTACAATAGGTGATCAAAAATGTACTAACTTCTTCTTCTAGGTTCATGTAAAGCATTGATTCCCAAAGTGGTCTATATAGACTACCAGACTTCTATGACGACTTGCAAGGGGTCCACGGCAACGAAAAAATAATCTTGGCGCCCATGAGGAGTAAATGGGGTTCTATTATAAAATTCTCAATATACCAGATCGTGACCCAATTCTTTAAAAACAATTTGATTTAGTGGAAACCAGATTTTAATTATTTAACATATATATTTACTAAATTAAGTGTGGTTAATTGGTTTATTAGCTGACAGCATAAATTTTACTAAGACAAAGACCATTTAAACATTTCTTTCCAGAATTAAGCTAAAAAAGTTTAATATTGAACGTCGCAAATTTTCTAAATTTGTCACAGACAAACTGTCACAAAATCTTAACTTAGGTTCAACATTCAAATGCCCTTTACTCAGGTTTTGAAACTGAAGGTTTTTTAAGGTTTGAGATTACTTTTTTATAGTAATACCACAGAGTAGACAATGAATTCATATAATAACATTGAAGAAAATTCATATTACAATAGGAACTGATCAGAATAGGCCCTAATGCAGATCTTAAAATAAAGTTTAGAAACGGATATCACAGCAATTTTGGCTTTAAAAAGACATACCTGTTATTTGTCGTTAATTATGGAATATCGTGAGAAAATTTCTAATTTATTTTCCTAGTGAGGGAAGTTTCACTGAGTTTGCTTATCTCAAAAGCAAAAAAAGACAGAGGAGAAAAGTACACTAACAAAGGAGATTTAGGGTTAAACCTGATTAGATTGATGCATTAAATGTTGAAAATTTTGGTATCGAAACAATAAATTCTTCCCTCTCATTAAAAGTATTTGTTTGTTCAGTTATTTTATGTATTAATTTAATTGATTAACATCTGCTTCTTAAGTTTTAAACAATATAATTCACGACAATTATAAATTTAATTATTTTAAAGTAGTAGTGCCAGCTGTCAAAAAAGCATTTAGGTTGACAAATTTACAAAAATTCAATATTACGTAAGCAGAGATCTACCCAAAGCAGAAAAACATGGCAAGGTGTCTATGAGATAAAAAAAAATTGGGAACCTCTGATGTAAAGGGTTTAGTGTAAAAGACGCATGTTCCTTCAGTTGCTGTAAACGCTCGAATATCTAAAGCTGCTGAGAGCCTACGTGACATATATGGAATCTTCCAGAAAGTAAGTAATTATTTGCAGCGCCACTGTCTGACCTACCATGCGACTTATAGCCTTAATTTTGAGCATCTGTTGAAAACCCGTTTCAAAAAAATGTGTTCTGTCTCTTTAATAAGTTGCTAATTCCTCACCAATTTCTCACCCTGCATTCCTATGTGATTCTGAGTCATGCATGTACCCCCTACACACCATATCAGTTTGTATGTCTCGTAGCAAATCATATATATATATATATATATATATATATATATATGCACTAATTATTTGTATGTATGATCCGAATTTCTCTATTATATGTAAATTCGTAAGAAATAAGTTTAAATTTTTTTGTTTTCTTTTTTTAAATATTGAGATGATTTACTTATTGAAAATTGTAAGGAACAGGTATAAATTTATTTAATTAAAGTTCCGTTTGAATTTAACATGATCCATATTTTTCTGATTTTCAATTTTGATGATAAATACATATCTATAAATTAATTACTATATGTTATAATACTACTTTTGCTGTACGGATATTAAATATCACTGCTCAAAAATGCTTGAGTATACGAAGAGATAGCGATCTTAAATTATCCCAAGACTGGTAAAAATGCATACGCTTCATCAAACTTAATATTTTATATGAACTAGATCTACAAGATGTGCACCTACAATACAATATATATTATTTTCTGAAAATCATGTGGTCTTGCAATGGCATTTCTACATTAGTATTGAAATATGTAAGGCTGAATGAAGCTTAAAAAACTTATATTTGCATATAGATCAAATGTACTTCATCTCAAAGAACAATAATTAATGTTAAAAAAAGAACATGAGTTATTGTGAGTTTTATGCAATGTTTCACTCTGCAAAGAGCAAATAAACTACAAATACTTTGTAGTAATTAAAACGACAAAATAAATTAAATATTAATTGATAAACTTTAAATAAAAAGTATATATTTAAACAAGTCTTAGATTTAAGAATACATTTGTTTCCTTAATATAATCAAGAGAATAACTGAAATAAAATGCATTAAAATATTTCACTTTCTTATTATAAATGAGGGATATTTTATCGGAACATTAAATTGCCTTGTGCATCTTTATCTTCTTATTCGAATAAAACATGGTTGATAATACGTAGTCGAAAAATAAAATATGTTTCTACAGAGAGTATTGAATACATTAGTAATAATTCTAGTGGGCCTATGTTCCAAAAAATTTAAATCATTTTATGTTATTTGATTTTTTATTAACGTTACACTCTGAAGCTTCAAGTGGGTTTTCAAAATAGACTCATAATATTTAGCTCAATCAAGTGATGGGAATGACTGACTGCTTGAGCAGATACACCACTCTCCAAATTTCAGTACCACACCAATTCGAGAACTTTGGTCTTTGACAGATCTAAAACACATCAAACCCTCTCAGCAATATATTTGGGACTCGATAGGAAATACCCCTGCGATGATTTTGTTGCAATGTCCAGTCAGATACAGAGCCTACCGAATATACACACACACACACACACAAACACACATATATATATATATACACACATTAAAAATAATAACACAGATTCACTTACATAATACATTCTGTTTTATGAAACGGTGAGTGAATAAGTATCGGTATTTGTTCGGCAGTATATCAAAATTTTGTACGAAAATTTAGAATAATATTTTAGTTTCTCATTTTAATTACTTGTAAAAAAATTCTATTATGTTTGTCAATCAAAAGTATGCTTATCATACAAAAAACATCAACTTTAAATTAGTTTTGCTTAAAAACTAATAATACATTAAGTTGTATCTGCTTATGTACATAATTCACTCTCTAAATAAGCTGGAAACTTGTTGGTTACGAAAGAAAAAAAATTCACTTCAATCCATTCCTGCTTAAAATTGCACTTTAACCACCTGAATAAAGGAGATACGAATGTTAAGTTAATTAGCGATACATGTTTCTTAAGACAACCTTTCAATTTTTGAGCCGATATTTTGATTTATTTTTGTGCACTAGATATTTCCAAAATTGGATGTGTTCCTAGTTATTTCTCGGCTTATTTTAAAAGATTTTATACTCAATAATAATCCTCAATAATTTAGTACAGGTTTTAAACGTCTGGTTACACTTCATAATCACAAATGAATTATGAAATTAAATTCCTTCATTAGTTTTGCATTCTAAAACATCATGTTTAAAGTTTCATTAATTTCTGTTTGACTATAAATGTTTTTACCTAACTTCAATTTTGTAAAGGAACAATAAAGTTACAAAAATTTAAGTTTAACTTTATTATTATTAATAATTTTGCCTTTCCATTTTATTAGAATTTAATCATTTCCATTTTTCCTTTACTGTTAGTTAAAGTACACACACTTAAAATAACAAGAAAAAGGTATTTTATATTTCTGTGAAGAAACAGTTGTTTTCTGCAACTTAGTTTAGGAATAATCTACAAAAAAAAACAAAAAGGAATGCGATTATTAATTTTTTTTTGTTATTACTTTGCACTAGTGATTTAGTGTGTCAAATATAACAAATGTGGAGTTTTAAGAAAAGAAAATTTGAATAATACAGTGTTTTTCATTCTGAGTATATTCTCACTTAATCTTTTTTTCCAAAGGAATATTGTTGAATTTTCAAAATATCTCGAAAAGGGAATTTTTAACATATGTTTATGGAAGTTGTTTTATTAAGAATAATTGCTTCCATCTTAACAAAATCTAAGTTAAAGAGTTTAAAAAATTACACCACAAAATAGTTAAAAACTGTAATTGTGATTAAAAAAAGGGAATGTTTTCCTTAGTGATTACTAATCAGAGCATGCATATATAGAGTCCTAATCAAGAGTATTCATTCGTGTATTACATATATTCGGTAGAGCACACAAGAATTTTTCAAGGGGGGGGCGAGGTCAAGGGTCAAAAATCTACTATTCTCGTATTTTGCTCCAATACGTCACCCAACATATTCTTTTGATTTTGTTGATTTTAGGGAACAAAAAGCAATAAAAATTATTTAGTGAATGAAAAATTAGCATTAATTAGTAAAATTAATTATTAGTTACAAATACTTTTTTGAATTTTACGTACTATACACAAAGGATTAGAATCAATCGAAATAAATCAAAGGCTTTTGGAGAGGGTCCGGACCAGAGGACTCCCTTTGTGTGCGGCATTGTATATATATAAATTATATATAATAAAATTATTCTAAGACTAAAAACTAAATTATCTAAAAAATAAGCAACATTTTGAAAAAGTTTATTCTTATTAGATTTTTCTGTAGTAATTTTGTATTATACAGTTCACATATTTTACAGGTTCATTGGCTTTTGTATACATTGAAAAAAAATGTTGATGCAGTATTTACTAAATTACTAAAAAATATTTCTTAATTTATTTCCTATTTAAAATTTCCCTTTTTACTGTCATTGTTTCTATCCGATCATGAGTTAGATTTCTGTTGCTGATGAGTACCAGAACGTAAATGGGTATAGATAAACTGTTGAATCCAGAATCAACACGTTTCCTTTACGTGAAAAGAGGAATTGCAACTTATGGGTCCTCTTCAGCACTTGGCCATATTTCAAACTTACTAATTCTGTCATTAATAACCCAAGTGTTATTTCGAATTACATCGTAAATAATTAATTCATTTATGAATCCCGTTAAAATATTGTAAAGTTTAAAAAAAATATTAGTCATTAAGATAGAAAATTATCAATACAAGAGCAAAATAAGAACATAGTATAGAAGAAATTAGTCAACAGTAAAATCATGTTTAAAATAACATATTTTGCGATTAATTCGAAATTCCATTCGAAATTAGGTACTATTATTATCTGATATATTTATCTAATTTTAAGAGAAACCTCCCTTCCCAATATTCTGTTCTTACAATTTTAAATTCAATTCATTAAGAAGTACTTTATCTACATGCTTTTAACAGTAAATAATATATAAATAAAATTTCCTCAAAAATCAAAACACCTTCATTACAGAGAGTTCCAAAATTCAATCAACCGATACAAAAGAACAAATGTTGCATGCTGAACCGCCCTTATTCTAATAAAATGCAATTGCCTGGGATGTCAACTTTCCAAAAGAGAGGACAATAGATTGAGTAAGGGCAACTATCTCACAATGGAACAATTTATTTCTCCGTACTCCCTTTTAGTTAGTCAGCTCCCTTGTCAGCTAACTGTTTGTGTGACTGTTTCGAGGCACATAATTAGCAAGGTTGAAGTGTCTTCTGGTAACGTCCACGTTTCCACGTTGTTTCGGCAAATGCAAATTGAACCTCAAGAGGTTGATTGCTACAAATGCGTTATTTGGTCACGGTAATCGGGCGAAATCAGCTCTCATCGAAACGTTGTTTGTTTTTAGAATGACAATAGGAAACTGCGTGTACTTTAATGGGGCTTTTGGAAGACTTTGTAATGAAATGTTTACAATTTGGACAATGATGTCCGTTCTGCTTTGCAGTCAATGAATGTACCCAATTTGGAGTTTCAGAGAGGCAATGACCGATAGAACACTCAGTTTTTGTGATTGAGTACACATCCTCTTATATTTTAAGGTTTATGTATTGTATTTATATTTTATAGAGCTAACAAATGATTTTAATTCTATAAACTGATTTGATACAAAAATCATACTTTATAGAACCAGTGCTATATTACTAATATATATATATATATATAAAAGAAATGCAGAATTGTGATTACTAATACTATATATCTCAGTCCAAACTTCTTATAAGTTGCAGAATTTTGTGGTATATTCGTAAACCTTTCATTCAAAATTATTCCTATATTCCGAAAATTATTCTCTTTAGCCAAAGAAATATGTCGCAAGGACTTACTTCAATAATCGCAGTATTCCAGTGGATTATACTTTTTCTGCAATCAACAAAAATACTAATGTTTCTTACGGTCAAAGTTTTTAGTTAGATAATTGTAAATTACTTTTAATTAAGTGTAAAACCTTCGGGATAAAATTATGGAAATAAACGCTATAAAATTTGTAGATTTGCATTCACGATATCACGACAACGCTTAATAAAAATTAACAACTATTATGTGCTTTATATAAGGATTTGCATTACTAATAATAGTTTACATCAAAAGAAGAGTTTATTAGGGAAAATTGCATACTATGTAGATATATATAAAAAACAACGGCTGTAATCGAAATTAAAATTCATTTTCAAAACTGTTTTGATATTCTCTTAGGATCTAGTTTAGTGTCAAAAAAGATATGATGTGCGCTGTTATATTACAGTGTTTGTTACAAAATTAAATTATTATTTTTGTAAAACCATTTAAAGTACAGATTTTTCTTAAAAATAGATGATCTTTGAAATAAAAAATTTTTATGCATTCATTTTTTCCCTTTTATTTTTTTTCTCTATTCATCCATGTTCGTATTCATCATAATCCCTGTAAAATTACCTAACTATGCAGAATTCGAAGATATTTAAAGCATATTGTGCATTATATTACTTTCGAGAAATATAGTGTTATAGTCTAATATCAGTGATATGTGGATAGCTAAAGTGAATTTTCATCTTAAGAAAATATATATTTTAAAAAGATATGTTAAACTAATTATGCTTCCCTATGTGTTGTTATTATTTTTAGATACCCATTCCTTAAAATTTTTATAAAACATCAATTTTATTTAGGTAATAATTAAAGATAAAAGATTGTAATGCTACTTATAACTTACATCAAACTTAGATATACAGCCTTGAAATATTTTATGGAATAAAAAGGCATGCATTTATAAAAATGCTAAAAATACTTCAATGTAAATATTGGAATAAAATGTGTCTCTTTAATCAATATCATTATTCGTAATGTATTAAATCGTACAACAAATATTATTATTTAACTAATATAAATATAAATTAGAGCTAACTATTTTATTGTCGGATTTATATCCATAGAGTAAAATAATTATGACTGTAAATTATTAAACCCCTTAAATGACTTACGTTTATTTTGAATTGTCATGTATAAGAACATGTGAATAAATACTTCTATCTTGTAAAGTAATATTGTAAAGTGCCCCATGCGAGTTTATTGTGAGCATTTGTCGTAAATATGCATTTTTATTCAATCTGTATGATTATTAAAATAAATTGGTTCTGCACACATGTACATAAATAAGTAGGGAAGTTAAATATAAAACCCAATTTGTTTGAGATCATTATGTGTTTCTCTTTTTGTATTCGATTCAGTTACACATTATTTCCCATTACAAACATTACATTATTTCACTATACAAAATATTTTATTAATAATTGAATCGCCAGTTACTCTTACAAATTTTTATCAGGTACGTTAGGTTTTCTTGATAATTGTATTACCAAATAACATCTGACTAATTGCAAAATATTAGTTACTAATAAGACAACACTTTTACTGATACATAGTATTAAAAAAATGTAAAATCAAGCATGTAATAAAATGTATTTGATTTTTGTTTGATTACGAGTAACACAAACTCTAGTGTAAGTAATATATTCTAGTTTTACTTCTCTTAATAGTCATTATGAAATGGCTGATTTTTATTCTCAAAATCTAGAATAAATAGACATTTCTGAGGAGAAAATGCATTAAAACAATCTCCTTATAGCATACAAATATTAAGAGTAATGTTTATAAGCTGGAACTCTATATATGACTGCAGATATTCGAAACAAATATTAATTTATAATCCATTTACATCGGAAAATTAATAAATTCTGTTAAAAGTACTCATAATTCTTGTAATAAATGTGGCTATTGGAAAACCAATATTTAAACGAAAACCAAACTATAATGACATATATAAATACGATAATATATTATTTCCCAGGAAATCACAATTATGTATCATGCTACCGTATGACATTTAGAAGCAATAAAAAAACCTGGTGATGAATTGCAGTCTTTGCTACATGAAGAGCTTTATTTCTACCTTATCTTGTCAAACAAGAAGAGTGTAATCAATAGCTGGTTATAGTAAAGAAAGCTTAGTATCGAAAAAAAAGATTTTCTTAGAATATTGTCTCAATAACAAGAAGAAGAAAAAATAATAATAAGTAGAAATATGTTCATTTTCATCTACATGCTAAACACGTAAATTATTCTTTTGATGTTATTAAGAAACAGAATTTATCCATTTTTAAAAAATTCAGAAAGCATCGTAAAGTTTATATTGTTATATTTTGCAAAGTAACAAAAAGTAAGCAGGAAGAAACGAATAAATAGACTCATTTAAAAAAAAATTATAAAGCTAACTTTATATAAAACTAAATGGATTATTTCTTTCAAAATTGTAACTACAAAAATTATTTCTTAAATGTGTACACACACACTTAAATCTATGCATGTGTGTATACATTTATAAAATAATCTATCTTATTAAATATTCCGTAGAAGTTAGGATGTGCGATTAAATATTTAGTATTTATTAGGAAAATATATATTCATAGAACTCAATTTTAGATTTAATAAACAAACTTTAAACAAACTTATTCATCTTTCAGTTGAGTGATATAAATAAATAAATTTTAAAATAGTTTTCTTGCCGCCATCTTTAACTTAAAGATATTATGCCAATATAATGAGTTTGATACTGAATTATGCGCCTATTTTAATCGTTAATGACCTGTAATATTTTTCTATATTCAACCACATATTCTTTATATATATATATATATATATATATATATATATATATATATATATTATATATATATATATATAAATATAATATATATTATATATATATTATATATTATATATATATATATATACACTGGTGTGCAAAAATTAAGGACGAGACGGTTTTTTCAATATAACTTTGTACAAAAGCATTCCAAATCAACACATTTAATACCGTAAGATCCCCAATACGTAAGGACATGAGTAATGCAAGCAACACTTACTAAAAGAGAAATCAGAGGGATAAAAAGAAGCTTTATTGAAAAAGTAGCATGGAGCGCAATGCGACTGAAGGCCGAAACATCCCTGTGATGGGTGTCCAGCAAGAAATATCCGGTCTTTAGTAGGGGATATGATCTACCCTGACTGCTAGGCAGGTTTCACAGCGTTTGCCCATGCTCAGAATGAGGGTGTCAGTGAGTTGTTGAGGCATTGCTGCCCATTCGTCTTGCAGCGCCAATCGAAGCTCCGGAATCGTTACTGGTGGTAAGGTACGAGCTGCCAAGCGTCTGCCTAGAAAATTCCATACATGCTCGATGGGATTGAGATCCGGAGATCGTGCCGGCCAATCCATACGTTTCAATATCCTCACTCTCTAAGAGCTGTTCGGCAGCTACTGTGCGAGAGGACATGGTGCATTGTCGTCCATGAAAAGGAACTGCGGACCCATAGCGCCTCTAAAAAGACGCACATATGGAAGAAGAATCTCGTTACAATAACGGGTCCCGTTGACTGAACCTGCGTCGAAGATGTGAAGGTCTGTACGACTACCAAGCATGATGCCTCCCCAAACAGGAACACCGCCACCTCCATACCTGTCCCTTTCAATGATGTTCGAGGGATGATTGCGGCTTCCCCGCTCTCTCCAGATGAGTATGCGATAAGAATCGCTACTCAGACTGAATCTGCTCTCATCTGTAAAGAGTACTCGTCCCCATTCATTGTCTCTCCAATTCCGGTGTTCCCGGCACCACAGAGAACGCCTTCTCCGATGGGCAGGCGTTAGAGGTACACACCGTACAGGGAGTCGTGCAAACAGAACACCACCGTGCAGTCTTCTGGCCGCGGTAAAACGCGATATCGGTCGTCCAGTCGCCTGTGTCGTGTGTCTAGCGATTTCTCCCGCTGTCTGCCGCGGGTGTCTGCGGGTGTGGTTCCTCGTGGACGACCCCTACTGAACCCCCGGATAGCTTTTCATGTAATTTGAAATTGTCTCCAAAGTCGTGAAACGATGCTGTGAGCAATTCCGAACTCTGCAGCCACACTTGTCACACTGCGACCTTCCTCCAACTTCCCAATGATTCGACCTCGGGTAAAAGCATCCAGATGTCGGCTAACAGATTGATTATTCGCCATTTCTCGCTGAGGCAGCAACTCGGTGTGATTTTAACTGCTATACGGTGTGCAATCTCTTTGCCAGAAATACTAATCTTACACCGACAACATGCTTTACTACTCAGACACTCCCCCATGACGTCTACCTGCATATCTGCGCATGTGCTACCGTACATCACCTCACTTAATCTCCTGATTGGTCTTTCTGTCCGCTCTGCCTCTTCATTCAGCTGGTATGCTAATTTTTCGAATTCGTCCTTAATTTTTGCACACCAGTGTATATATATACTCATGTCCATAAATAAAGGCTAATGAAGTTCAGGCAAAGAAAGAGACAGAAGCAAAACAAATTTGTCTTACTTATAAAGTATATTTATTAAACAAAAGGTAAAGAGCAAAAAAGATGCTATATGTTTGACATAATTAATAAAAATTGCGATTTTTACTCCCTGGAGCAAATTTTAAAAAATAACCTATTTACAAAAAACCGTATAACATGGTTAGTAGGATGGTTAATACGGAGTATGTCTCCCGGACGATGCAATACAGGCCTTACAATGCCTACGCATGCTGACTATCAAATTATCAATCTGATCTTCGGGAATATTACATCACTAATCAAGTAATGACCTCCGAAGTTCCGATAGACAGTTGGGAGAGGGTTTACGGCTGCAATTCGTCGGCCAAGCATATCCCAGATATGCACTATTGGATTCAAGTGCGGTGAGTATGCTGGCCAATCCATACGGGTGATATCCTCCGATTGAAGGCATTCGTCTACAATGTTTGCACGGTGAGCACGGGTGTTATCATCCATAAACAGAAATTCAGCAACCATGGTGTCCTGAAACAAACGTACATTTTGTTCCAAAATGACATCCCGATAGATGTGTCCTGTCATCGTTACACTCTGAACATGCAGGTCAGTTCTAGAACCAAGAATAATTCCTCCCCAAACGAGCCATCCTGCACCACCTTAATGGTGTCGTTTAATGGTGTTCTCTTGGTGGTAACTAGTACATGGCGCTCTTCATATGAAAGTCCGGTGAGAATCAGACTGCAAACAAAACCTGGACTCATCGGAAAACATCACACGAGATCGCTGTTGCGGTGTCTATAATGCATGCTCTCTACTCCAGGTTAATCGCCGGCGATAGTGAGTTGTGGTAAAGGTAACACGTCTGACAGACCTACGAGCATATAGACCAATGTGCCCTAAGCGTCTGTACACGGTCTGCCTTGAAACTGTCGTACCGGTAGCTAACGAGAGATGACGAGATAGGTCCGATGCTGTGCTCCGTCTGTTTCTTTGGCAGTAACTGCCAAATACCGGTCCTCATTCGGCGTTTTAACTCGGGAGCGACCTGTGCTGTAACATCTGCTCACATTACTATCATCTTGGAATCGTTGCCAAAGCCTGGAGATGACACTCTGGGCGATTCCAAGTTTCTCAGATACTTCCAGCTGGTACGTACACATTCCAGTCGTCCGATAATTCTACCACGTAAAAAATCATCTAAATGCTTCCTTTGTGCCATAACTATGCGGTTATTGCACTGAAAGGCTTTTAAAGCGCTTATGAACAATTTTACTTCTTTGCCACCATTCCTTATATACCCCTCTCTTACACTCTCGTCATTGTGACGTACTATCCGCGCCATCTGGTGGTTTCCTGTAATTTGCATATTCTTCAAGATGTGTGTGATAATTCTACAGGTGAAATTTTTATTTTGAGTTCAATTTATGTGTGATTCTGAATTATCCTTAATTTATGGACATGAGTATATATATATAGATTTATATATATATATATATGTGTGTGTGTGTGTGTGTGTGTGTGTGTTATCTTGCAATTTCAAGTCTTTCCATTTTTAATCATGTTTATTCATCTCTCTCTTGTAGAGAAATTTTGAATATATATATATATATATATATATATATATATATATATATATATATGATAAAATAAAATAATAAAAGACAAATTGTAATACCTACAGAGCTGAGAATGAATGATAAATTTTACTTTAAAAAATCGTAAGACACCTTCCAAAATGTATAAGTACACGTAAAAAAACAGACCTAAATGGAAAACATTACTATCTGAATCAGGGTCTGAAAATAAGTTTCCTCTGTCGACATTCCTCACAATTGTGTTTGAATGTTAAAACATAGAATGAGATATTAAAGATAAGACAAGTTTATTTTTCCACATAAGTACTAAGTACATTGAGACATTTGTCATACAGCTTGATAAGCTTCAAAATGCCCTCCAAGAAAAACTCAGGGATTTGCTTACGGAAGAAGAGTTTAACGGCTTCTTTGACTTCAGCATTGCTTCCAAAGTTTCTTTCCGTTGAGATTCTTTGTCAAAGCATGAAACAAATGAGAGTCACTTAATACGAAATGAAGACTGTATGACGGATGGTGTAGGTCCTCCCAAGTCACATCCGACAGCCTTCGTCGAGTCACATCCATCAGCCTTCGCCGAGTCACATCCAACAACAGAACGCCCGATCATAGAAGCTTGGGCTGCTTTTACCGAATTGCATCTTTCATTTTCACCAGGGTGTCACAGTACGGAGTAGCATGTACCCTATGTACTAACGAATGATGTATCGGTCTCTTGCGTATTCAAATGTTGTGTCGTCTTACGCACATATTCGTTAAACGCTCCTTCCGTATGCAAAGCCCTGGATTTTTCCTGGGAGGATTTTTGAAGCTTATCAAACGGTAGAACAAGTTTCTCAATGCACTTAGTACTTAAGTGGAAAATAAAGTTATGTCTTATATTTAATGTCTCATTTTATGTTTTGACTTTCATACACAACTTTGACCACATTCGACGGGGGAAATTATTTTCCGACTCCCCATCGTCTTATGTTTTCTAGAGCTGTCACTGATTTAAGACAGTGAAATATGGTTAGGCTGGCTTTATAGGATCCTAGACTTTCCCGTCCAGCAGAAAATTTCGACATAATTGCGAAAGAAAGTGAAGAAAAAATGTAGATAGAAAAATAAAGCTAAGCCTAATATTTGCAAGTATATGCGAAAGACTATTTGTATCCTATTAACTGAATTGAATTACTATTGTAATTGTGTACAATGTTACATATTGAAATAAACTATAAACCAACAATACGAACTTAACTTACCATCATTCTTAAAGCACTTGAATAATAAGTCAAATTTAAAAAAAATATATAATTGCTTGTCAACTGCATTAACATCACCCTCTAAGTGATGTTACATCTAAAATTGTGGCTAGCTAATCCTAAATTGATTTATGTTATAGCTACTATTACGCCATCTACATGACTCTATATTTATAAATAGTAAAATACTAATTGTAAAGAATAGAAAAATAGATGAGAGATTGATGAAAAATTTAATAACCTATTTATTTATATTATTATAATTATATCTGAATAGAAAGCTATATATACTTGGAGACTCACATCGTAAGCAAAATTAATAAAATTCATGAAAATTATAAAGAAAATTCGTTATTCTTTTTATATGATTAATTATTAGAACTCTAAAAATAGCTGCATGTAAGTTCCTAGTAAAGTATACCTTATTAATATACCTTATTAAGGTCTTCTCTTTGATCATATCTTAGTCCTTAAATAATTATTATTTGTACTTAATTGTAGATCTAAAATATGTTCTTTATCTAATTCAGTGTTAATTTTGACTATTTTCAGATACTGAGGATAAAAAACTAAAGTTAGTAACATAGTTTAATTTATTACTACAAATCGCATAAGTATCTAAAAGTATGATATGTTTTACTGTCTATATTTTCATTTTCATAAGAGTAAAAATAAATGTTAGCTTGAATATTACTTACGTCCCTCCTTAAAAAGCAGACCCTTTATTTGTTTATAATAAAAACCACTGAGAAAAATACTGGTTTCTTTTAAAACTAATTGAATAATTGTATTATATTTTTTATGTTTTATTATTTTATTTATTGAATATTTAATAAAAATTTCTTTGAGAACATTAACCATATCCTCTATATCTGTAGAATTAAAAAGATCTTCAAATTCATAACTTTGCATACAGATAATATTATTGCTTTGCATTGGAGTAGCTAAATCTGTTTACTCTATTTTTAATAATAATAGAAGTCTTAGAAAGATAGTCTAACTTGTTTTGTGTTACCTTTTGCAATAACTTACCAGATTTTGGGATGTATATGTTTTAAAGTCATTAGTTACAGTTATAAATTTAATGAGGCGCTTATGGAATTTAGGAAGGACAAAAATGTGTGGGAATTTAACATATAAAATATTAAAACCAAATTCTTTATGGTATGCTGAGATACGGTTATTTATTTCTTTTAGAGATGTATAGATTGTATAAATGCATTTTTTTGTTATGAAAGTTCTGTTAAGAATATTATAATAGTAACTTTTGCAAATTATTGCAAAAGTACCAGGTACCTTATCTGCATAAAAATAATTAAGTCTCCTTAGATCTAAAAGTTTATATTTAATATTTTTGAGAATAAAATTATTGTCAACATTATAGTTATGAGTCATTAATTATTTGAGTACTTTAAATTTCAATTCGTAAAAAGCTTCAAGCGGATAACCTTAAATGACTAATTTGGGGATAAAATTTTTGATGTTATTATTAAGTTGTGTTTTTAATAACTATATAATTACTAGAAATCATCAGTCTAAAGCCCATACCTTTATTCTTTTATAATTTTCTGTATGTCCATTTTCTTTAATAATGTTTAAGTTTCTTCTTATAACGTACTTGTGATGTTCATTTATAAGTTCAGAATAAATTATTGTTATTTTGTATATATTTGATATATTTTATTACAATAAAATAAATCTACCATTTTTTAAATATTTTTTTAGAAAAAAGCTTTCTTAATCCAACATTGATAGGTAAGTATTGTACATGATTATATTATTATTATTATTATTATTATTATTACTATATATATATATATATACTGTCAGTCATTAAATCGCAATATCAATAAGGAAAGCAATGTCAGGAAGAAAACATTATGATACATTTTAGGTAATTTGGGATTGTACAAGATTCGAAAATGGTGCATAAAACAAACCGCTAATAACCATAAATACTCTAGATTTCTTTGGGTAAAAGATCGGAGAACGTTCTGGTCAGAACAAATGTTGAAAATTATCTGATTCTAGAAAGTTCTTGACAAGATGGACAGTATAAAGTCTTGTGTTATTATACATACGAAAGTCACATTAATCTGACCACCTATCAAAAGTCATAATAACCACCTTTCATAGCGTGAACTGTTGTTAGACTTACAGGAAGAAAGTCAGTTAGGTCCCTGAAGGTGTTCACTGGGTTTTTGAGTCAATGCCGTGGCTAGCTGAGCTAGGTTATGTGGACAAAGATCCATGGCGCGAACAGCCCGATGGAGATAGTCTCACAGATTCTCGATTGGGTTTAAGCCAGTTGAGTGTTCTAGGCAGGGGAGAACGGTAAACTCAACCTGGGGTTCTTCGAACCACGCATGTACACTGCCAGTGGCATGTCACTTCGCATTGTCCTGTTGGTACACGCCATCATCAGTAAGATAAACAATGCATGTGCCACATGGAAATAGTGTGCAAGGACAGATGAGAACTTGAAAGGATTTATCGTGCATTCCACAATGATGAGTAAACCCAGGGATTACCAGAAACAATATTTCACAGACCCACCTTCAGTCTGGACAGTTTCGGCAATGGTTGCATGGTGTTTGCTTTCGCACCGTATACTCCAAAGTATGTCTGTCCTGTGGAACATAAAGCGTGATTCATTGGAAAACGCTTTGTTTTGTCATGAAGTAGACGTCCAGTTGCCCTACTGGCGTGCAAATCCCGGCGGTCTTCGTTGCCAATGAACGTCACTCAGCATAGCTGCATGAACCAGGCACCTGCTTCGGAGGCCCAGACGCAGTATTGATTTCTGAACATTAGTTTGGGAGACACTGTTGGTAACCCCTTGGTTTATCTGTGTAGTAAGTTGCTTAATGGTAGCACGTCTATTCGCCCAAACACATCTCCACAGCCAGCGTGCACCTATGCCATCTATGGTTCATGGTGTACCACATTTGACTCGTCGCTTGTTTTGAAAAGTCCCATTTTACAATGAACGGCATACTTTTATCACGGTGGCACGTGAACAGTTCACAAACATAGCCGTTTCGAAAATGCTTCCACCCATAGCCCGAATGCTAATGATCATGCCCTTTTGGACTCCGGATAATTCACTCCGTTTCTGCAATACGCCAACGACTGCAATGTTTTCTGGTGTCCTCACACCCAATTTATATACGCTCAACTGCACTACATTACTAACTGCTTTCTGTAAATGGTTATTTAATGTGGACATCGAGTCCCATTAATGGGGCTGGACTGTGTATTTAAAAAAAAGATGACCGCAAGACAACGCAATATATTTTTCAGATTTTAAGGCCATCACTGGCCTTAAAACCTGAAAAGTATAAGTTCATGACCAGTATTTCGATAGAGAATAGAGTGTAAAATACTTGTCATGTGTTGCAAGTAAGACCTCATTCGTTTTCATGGTTCTTATTATGTCTGAACGATACTGCTAGGTCAACCTGACAATACGTCTGTCATTTAGTGCGTTACTGAAATGATGGCCTTTGAGATCCCGTATTGTGTTTAGTATAAACGTTTTCAAAGTAGCAACTCTATACTTGCATGACTATCGTTCGCAAGCAGCAATATCATCGAACAAAAAACCTTCCTCTCGAAAGCCTACTTTCATGCCACTATCAAATTCCTACAGACCTGGTAGTCATTTCTCCTTCTTACATCAGGCATAACACGATCTTTTCACGACTAACTGGTATTCAAGTATGTGATTTATAATAAGAAATCCATTTTTATCTCCCATTTCATACAGAATTAACGGTTTTTCCTTCCGAGTTATTTGTTTGAGCTCTTGACCCCACACTTTTTCTTATTCTACAATCGTCTTCCTTTCGCGTGAGTTTAACATTTGTATGATCTCTCCTTACATGGTGTTTTAAGTTAGATGATAAACAGCGCAAGTAACGTGTGCGTATCAAAACTTATTCTCAAAACAATTCTGAAATAAAACATAAAAAATGTCTTGTATATACTTGTGCAATTATATACTTATTTATATACTTGTGCAATATTTCATTTGTTATGAGTGCATAATTGTAGCTTTAAATCCACAGTATAAAAATAATGTTAAAAATTCTTTCCAAAACATAAACTTCAGAGAAATAGAAGAATAACCGTAATGCATATGTTTCAACAGAGAATCTTTTTTATGTAAAATGTACTAACTGAACTCGGAAGTTGGTTACGTAAATGACTGTTGAATTAATAAAGACACATGAATCGATTTTTTGTTAGATTACGAAATGACAAATTCTTTTGGAGGAGGGAAAAAATGAGCGAATGTTAGTGAATGGAATTTTCACTGATTTTTGCTCCTGATGAAACGTTTATAAAGGAAAGAAAAACTTCATTTTATGAAGACTTGACGTGACTGCTTGCATCAGTTGCAAGCGATAAATTATTGTCTGTCTCAAATAAAAAACATGGTTGGAGGGCAAATTGTAAATGCATACATATATATTCAGAGAACAGCTTTTTAGAATCTTGGATACCAGAGAATGCCATTAAAATGGTTTGACAATCATGTATATAGTTACCCCATAAAAACCCTCTACTAGAGTGATTCAAACATTTATTTCATATTATTTGGTGATAAATTATTTGAATGTCATATCTAGCAAAAAAAATATATATAATTTTGAAGAATCTGATGGGTTTGTATAATAATGGCATTACCTGTATATTTAATAAATAATGCGTTGATTATGCTGTAATTGTATGAAAGGCGTTTTCTTTTAACAGTCAAACGTATCCAGCATTTAAAAATTGTCATCTAAGCTCCAAATGTAATCAAATTATTTTTGCAAACCATTTGATTCCTGTAAATGAAATTTTAGGCGTATGGTAGTGAAATTTCAACGGATCAATTCACTTTATACATCCAACTGATCGTCACAGTAGCTAAGGGGGGAAGAATAATGGTTTTGGATTGGCCTGTATTTAGTCCAGATAGTCTTCCCATAAAACACGCATGATATATTAACACACGTGCAATTTAATAAGCAGTGATTTTAAATCTTGCTAGAAACAAATCAGAACTTAATTTAGCCAATATAGTACTGAATATATTAATGCATTTATTCTTCTGAAGTAATAATAAAATATTAAATAATCGTTGCCCTCTTGAAAACATGACTAACTAATGCGCATGAGCTTTTGATACTCTATTTTTTATTTATAAGTAATATTCCGTATTTTAGGTTTCAATATATGTAGTATAATAGTGTTCAATATAATTCTTAAAGCTGCAATTTGAGTCAATTATGCCCATGCATTTAAATCCGAACGAATAATTAAATTTTATTTTGAAAAGTGTTGCTGCTTTTAAAATTTTGACATAAACTGTAAAATAAATTTAAGCAAATTCGGAAGTGACACTGTGATTTCTGCATTTAGTAATATACATGAATCATTTAATCAGAATTACTTTTGAGTGGTCTATAATTAATTTTTGAAAAATAATATTTATTTCCTGTCTCAGGCTCTGGCAACTTTCATTCCTACCCTTCGGAAAGGACGTGACGACAATAACAACATTTATTTGATACATTTACAAAATGTTAAATTATGTAAGAGGTGTTGCTTACGTAACATAAAAGAAGTAATTTAGTTTATTACGTTACAGGTATTCATTATTTATACCAATCGTACATCTTTTCAGTATAGCCCCACACATAAATCTCTATTTTTAAAATGCATTCTAAATCTATCTAATAATGTTACTAAATTTTAAAGAGAAGCAATTTTAAGAAACACAAGGCTCACATTATTAATATCTGTTTTTCTTCAGAGTTCGTACCTAATAAGCAACCAATTGTACACTTTATTTTAGAAAAAAATGAAAATATAATTCCTTTAAAGGTTCTTTTCTTAACTGTCTTGCAAAACAATCATATATATGTATGCATTTTCAACGAGTAATCTTATTATAAACTGAAAAAAATGATGTATTTTTTTATGTTTAAAAAAAAGCTAACTTTCAAAATAAAGCATACAAAATAGTATAACGAACATGTACTAAAATGTTTTGCAGTATTTAACAGCACCTTAAGAATAAATAAAAATAGAAAAAACACAGGTTTTTTTGTGTGCTTAGAGCTTTTTTGGGTTCAATAAATAATTTTAATTATATTAAATGAAATACCTTAATTATAATATCTAGAAAAAGGATTTTCTCCGATAATTAATATCTGTAAATTCATTTAATTAAGAGGACAGATTTTTTTAAGATTTTATGTTGCTAAATTCACAGAAACATTTTTTTCTGTACGTTAAAGATACTTTATCTGATTTCCTCGTCCAAAGCGGATGCATCCAAAGTACGCAGTTAAGTTTTTTTTAATATTAATTGGTTCTTTTGTGGAAGTTTTTATAATTTACCGGTAAGAACTTAATCTTTTTTTTCCAGAGGAATACACTCTCATTCTTACGGATTTAATTAATTTAATTGTAATGAAATAATTACGAATCTAAACTAATTTTGTGTTTACTTCTTTCTCTACTCAAATGTTCTAGTCAAATGGATTTAATCTGTCTGAAAACTTTTATTACATTTTAGTTTTAATTAACGAAATTATACATTAGAAAAGTGCTGTCGCTCCAATGCATAATCCCCACAAAGCTAGTTATATATATACATATATATATATTTGAGTTATTGAAAATAAAAATAAATTATTGTTTATCGCAAAAAGAGTTTCAACATTTAAGCCAATACTATTAGTTTAATTCATATTTCCCAATTGCAACCCATGCGAAACCAATTATTTAGGATTAAATTATTGAGCACCGATACTTTGATATTCTTATAAAGTTTTAGGATGTAAATAAAATGTCTATAAATAATTAAGAGCACTCAAATGTATATCTACATTAGGGAATTTCTTTGAATATTCCTGATTTAATATATTATTAATAAAATTCTTAGTTCATATCAAAACATGATTATTTTGATTCTTGTATAGAATTGTCTAAAGAAAATAATTGCTCGAGCGAATACAAGAAAATAAACAGGTTTTTATTTCTTTGACTTTAAAGAAAACATTTTTTGATGTCCCTTAATATTTCATATTATATGTTTTTCCCAATTGAATGAATATAATTCAAGAATTTTATAAGAATATACATCAAATGAAGCCTAGTTACTGAGTGGTTAGTGCAAACCCCGTGCTGAGCTAGGTTAACTCAGCCTTTTCGTTTCTTCAGTAGGTCGATAAAATGAGCATCAAGCTTGCTTGAGAACATAAAACTGGGGGCTTCGCGTCAGACTGACCACATCACTGGAACATATGCTCCTGCACCTCAGGGTCCAAGGTCACGTGTACTCAGTTGGGAGCAGTAGGCCTTGGCTATCATGAGCTGTTGTGCCACTGAGTTAAGTTATGTATCATTGTTACAGTCATTGAATGAATTGATAAGAAAATGCTGATACTTTAAAATCCCAATTATTGATTAAACACAGCTAGATCATGGTTAAAACACACAATACAAACGCAACAGTGACACGGCCAGGTCACATACAAACAGGAGTATTCATCCCACACCCCGGAGATTTAACCTTTTATGGTTTTCGTGAACCGGAAGCCTTTGGAAACATACGATTTCCGCTGAAACTTTTGTGAGTGATCATAACAATAGCAGAGAAGGAAAGATTGCAGCAACTAGTTTTAAAAATGTAACGTGTCAGTATTACAGGAGATAAAGATATTATTTTTCTGCAGAGAGGTGAACCAAAAAATAAGTACCACAAGAAGTCTTGAAAGATTGAAGGTCATTATATGAATTAAAATCCCTCGAGAAAAATTTAAGGAAATTATTACATGTACTTATACAAACATACACACGCACATGTATGTATGTATACATATTTAATTATATTTAATATAGTACCGGAGTTTCTAGAAATTTCATCTGAAAAGTAATATACTATTTTGAAAGGATATGGAAAGTAAATTACAGAGTCATTACTATAGAGAATGTTTTTTATTCGCTCTATTTTCTTTGAGTTTTACTGTAGTGTTTTTTCACAGAATTACTATTTTTCACTTCGAATTTATGAATTACATACATTTATTATTTTTTAACAGAGATTTAACATGCAAACGCACACAAGTAAATTTTTAAATGGTTATTGGACCTTTGATTTAGCAAACTCAATGGACAGGACATTTCATTTTTTAATTCTAGTTAGTTCGCTATATCAGGGGTGAAAAGCCCTATTTTTTGGACTTATGTTTTGAAAATTCTATCATAAAAAATTAGGCAAAAATATCCATACTTAAAAATTGTGGTTTTTTTCAGCAGCTATTCGTACTATTAGCGATTTCTTATGTACTAGTTAATGGAAAATAAAAAAATACGGATACTAATATACTTTTAATCATCTTTTTGATTCCTGACTCGAAATAGTTTTTTCTCGACTTTATACAGAGCAAAAAATACTGTCTAATATATCTTGCTGCATGAGGTATGTTTCACTGTTACCAAACAAAAGAAATTTAACATTTTAATTGGAGTTTCATAACCAAATTCTAACGTGCTTCACAAATTTTAAAAAGCAAAATTTTCTTTAAAATCATACGTATAATAAACTTTATTTCTCTGAAGAAAGAGAGCAAATAAAAAAAACTCTTAAAATATTTCCTGTGTCTTGTAGTGGGATAAATTAAGAAAGGAATTTCATGTTACATTCAAAACTCACATGATACGTTTCACTCATTACCTCTCTTCACCTGTAAAGTCTAATAATCTAATAATCACCTTTTTCCGTCAAAATTTGTTGCTTACAAGAAAAATATGTTTCTCTTCTGGAATAAAAAGGACACGCCATTTAAAAAGAAATCCATTTTTTTCTCATTCCAAATAATAAAATAAACTGTTTTTTTTTCTTTAGAATTACTTCGTTAATTTGTGGTCTACTGTTCGTTAATCAGGGGTCTTAGTCTTCATTTTAATTTGGGAAAGAGAAAAATAAATCATTAAATACATGTTTTCCCAGTTAAATAGCTGTTAATTAAAGTACACATTTCTTTTAAAGAAAATAAAGTAATTTATTTGCCTTTTGTCATGAATAATATTTTTTGAGGACCAGTCGAATGAAATTGCATATAGCTAATAAAGCTGTTTGTTGCAACAACATGCAAATTCTTGCAAAGTTGTTGATGAACATCATGTTATGAAATATACATTTTCAAGCAGCCATTTCACAAGAATTTGACTTAAAAATATCTCCGTATTTATACTTGGAAGTGGAATGATCAGCAAAACTACTAAAATATGCAGGTAGCTTGAAATTTCGTTTCTTGTATCACATTTAGTTCCGAGGAAAATTATCTATTTATAAATAGTTAACAATTTCAATTATTATTTTCAGAAGACTGCACAAACATAGTTAGTATCTTTCAGAAAAAGAAACATTTACAATCCTGATTTTTCAGAGCAATATTTACTCCTGCAAAGAATCCAGTCTTCTGTAACGAGACTTTCACTTCATGGAACCAGTCTTCATTAAGAAGGCTATGTAATGAAATACGGAATAATTAATAAGCTTCAGTGAAGCTCGCGTTGGTAATCAACGAAAATATGTTTATTACAGCCAAGCGAACTGGAATAGGTGAAGAGCATAATCTCAATTACTTAACAACTTGCAAACTGCTTGACACGACATCCAGGAAAAGAGAGTGACGATATGGCTCCTAGCATTATGAAGGGATTGAGATTGTAGAGAAAGGATAAAACCTGGAGATGTTATGCTTTAGAAAGAGGGATGAGAATGGTCAGTAGCTTGTTATCTTTGCATTAGCAAGATTGATTGCTGTGTTGTTGGCGTGAGTGGTGAGTCTGGTCATTTCAGACTGGGCACGCTATTAATGACACCTAGATCTGGAAATCTTGCGCATTGCGATTCTGTGGCTTAAGGATAAATTAAAATGCTCTTATCTTAATGGAGAGTACTTTAAATAATAGAAGAGGATTTTAGATTATTCGTAGAGTTTTGTTGTGTAGACTATTAAAGCTTTACGATATAAAGATATGAGCTTAAGAAATCCGTGCGTGTTATTAAAGTTAAAAGTTAGTATATTCTCAGCAAATTGCATAACTTAAAGAAATTTTAAATTAAGGTGCATGCAACTTCCTTAAAAAAAGAAAACAGTTATTGCATTTCAATAAATATTTTTTTGCAAATAAAATTATGAAATATAAGAAAAATAATATATAATAACTTAAAATATATAAACTTTATTTAACGTAAGTAAAGGAGATAGGGAGTTCCCTAATTATTATAATAATTTTAGGTTAATACAAATTATTAACACATTTTTAAATAAATATTCAAACATAAAAAATAAGTGTAATATTTTTGAAAGCACATAATCATCTAACAAAAAAAACTTATTCATTTTTTTAACATATGTTTATTGAAAATAAATACTTAAAAAACAAATTTTACAAAAATGCGCAATTCCAGTATTGACATTTTAAAATTTTTTCTCTCTGTTTTCTCATTTTTAACGCTTCTCTTCTTTTTTTTTATTACTATCAAGATTTCTGGTAATTTCTTCATTATGGTACTATGGATTTAGTACCATAATGATTACACTAACATAGGTGTTTTCAGTTTCATGCTCTAATACTAATTGAGAAAAAGACCTTAGTGTGGAATAAATTAGGCTACTGCGCACATGAAAATTTTTCAACTCTCATAATTGTTTTACAGTTATTCGAAATTACGATGTCAGGGAAAATAGTTCTTGCAGATCTTTTTATGTAAAACTAGGTAAGCTAGTAAATGTTTCAGGGTTTTTCATATCCTACGTAAGGAACTACTGCTTATAATAAAA
>BMAO01010450.1:0-25606 GCA_019973975.1 Trichonephila clavata
AGATTGGAGGAGGAGGAGTCCACTGAAGAATATCTACTTTAGAAATACATAGTTCTTGGAGAAGCTGATTGACTTTTGAAAAATACTGATTTCTTTTTCTCTATATCTATAAAAATTATTATTAATATCCCAAAATAACCTTGCATTTGGTGACAGTCTTTTAATGCTATTTGTTTAATAATAAATTTTTGACAAAGGAAATTATGTCGGTTATTGATACTGCCATTCATAGATTCCGCTCTTAATATGTCTATCGGAGTGTTTCTTGGAGACCTAGGGCTAAACGTAATGCAGCATTGTAAATTGGTTCTAGTTTTTGTCTATTGCTATTGCTTGAAAAGGAAAAAAGTTGACTTCCATAGTCAAAAATAGAACGGATTGTAGCATTAATAATATTTAAAAAGAGTATCAGTTCTTGCTTTGATTGCATTTAAATATTTAAAACCTTTCTGTCTGAGGTAAATAATATGATTTTTCCAAGTGATATTGGGTCGAATACTATCCCTAGAATTTTAAGACACTTTACTTCGGGAATGGGTTTGTCACATATTTTAAGTATAGGAGGTATTGTACTTCTTTTTCTGGAAAAAGTTGATTAAACTGCTTTTTTCTAGAGAGGTGGACAACTTCCATTTTTTACACCAGGTTGAAATATTGTTTAAAGATATTTGTAATTCGACTATTGTTTTGTTCCAATTTGTGCCGCTATTATATAAAAAAATGTCATCTGCATAGACCAGAAGATGGCTGTCGTGTTGAATTTCAAAAATGTCTGCCATATATATCATAAATAGGAAAGGGCTCAAGATGCAACCCTGAGGTACACCATAATTGTTTTTGCTGATTTTCGAAAAATTGTTCCGCCATTTAATTTGAATTGTTCTTTGATGCAAGAAATTTTGAATCCATCGTAGCAAATTACCTGAATATCCAACTTTTTTTAATTTAGAAACTAGACCACTTGGCCACACTGAGTCATATGCTGATTTAATATCTAATGCTACTAGAATAAAGTATTCCTTACGTTCTCTAGCCAGTATGATATCATGTGAAGTTGAAGAATCGTATTAATACTGCTTCTGTGGGGGTAAAAGCCATGATGATTTACGTGAAAAATTTTATTTTGAAAGCTGAAATCTAACATTCTGTGTAGGATCATTCTTTCTATTAATTTGGCAACTATTGAGGTAAGTGAAATTGGGCGATATGACGCTATTTCCTTGGATTTTTGTGAGGTTTTATGAATGGTAAAATAATTGCGTGAGTCCAATCTTTTGGAATTTGACTAGAAGACCAACTGTCATTAAAGGATTTCAGGAGAAGATTTATTGCTTTGATGGGGAGGTGGTTGATTGTTTGGAGAGAAATTTTATCATGCCCTGGACTGCTGTTTTTTTGATGAGATATTGCTATTTTTAATTCTTTTAAAGAGAACGGTTTATTAATATCTTGGCTATTGTCCGGAATAAAAAATATTTTGGATACTATTATTGTTTTGTTTTGCGTAATGTTTTAAAAAACAATTAGCTTGGGATTGTTTCGTTTGTTAGTATGATTCCATTATTCTCATGATGTTTAAATGAAGAATAGTTCGAAATTGTTCTATTTTTGATTATACGAATTATTTTAAAAAGAATTTTAGGAGAAGAGATTTTTTCACATGTCTTGTGCCAAAAGTTTTCTTTACAGGTTTTTATTGTTCGCTTAAGTTTTGCACTTATTTCTTTATATTTTATCCAGTCTTCTTCTTTGAAGTATTTTCTAGCTTTCTTAAGGAGTTTTCTTTTTTTGCTCTTAAATACCCGCATGCTGCTGTCCACCATGGAGCTCTTGAATTTATCTGATTTTTTTTCTGTTTCCTGAGACAAGATTTGAGCTTTTCTAATTTCTTCTACAACATCTATATTTATATTTTCATCCAAATTTAGCTTTTGTTGAATAAGATTAATAAATTTGTTCCAATTTGTTTTTTGTCTAAAATTATTTGTTGTTGAGCTGTTTGTTCTTTTTGTAATTAATAATAATAGGGAAATGGTCACTTCCAAAATTATCGGTACTTGTGGACCACGACATATCATAATTTAAATTTATAGATGATAATGAAAGATCTATAGATGTAAAAATTCCCGATGAATGGAGATAAGTTGGGCTTTTATCGTTTAATAAAATTAAGTCATTTTCGATAATCAATCAAAAATCTTCTTCCAGACGTATTTGAGTTTTTTGAACCCCATATTTCATGAGATGCGTTGAAATCTCCCAATATTAAGCTATGATTATCTATATATGAAGCTATTTTTGATAAACTGCCATCTTTAAAGCTACCCGGTGGGATGTAAATATTAAAAATTGTGATAGGAACTGTATCTATCTGAACTTTGACTAATAGAATTTCTAAGTCTTCGCTAATTTCTGAGAATATTTTTATTGCGCTAATATCTTTGTTTAAAATCATCATTAATCCTCCTCCTCTTCTGTTTTCTCGATCGATTCGGAATATATTCTTACTGGGAATTGTGAAGTTATCATCAGGGTGTAGCCAAGTTTCTTGGATTATTAAAATGCTTGCTTTTTGAAAAATTGGCGTGAATAGAATATCTGATTTTTTGTTTTTAATTCCACGTGCATTCCATTGGATTATATTCATGATATAAAGGGGAAAAATGTGCAATACTACGAAATAGTTTAAATGTTCAAAAAGAAAACCGATTAATATTTTATTTTATTTATTTATTTTTTAGGATGCAAGAAATTTTGTATATTTATATCTAAATTTTATTTTGTTCTACTATACTTTCTAAATTAATTTCTCTCTTTTCTGAAAAGTTTTTTAGTCTTTTTGCTTTTTCATTTATTTTTCTATTAATTCGAAAGTCGTTATCTTGTGAAACTGTTATATTGGATGCAATTTTTTTTAGCGAAGATTCCATTGTGTTCATCAAGGATGAAAATTTTAAATTTATTTGATTTATCATCGCGTTTAGCTCTGCCGTAAAACGTTGTACAATTTGTTCCAATTTCATTTCAAAAATGTTGTTATTTTCTTCCAATTTTAATTTTAATTCTTGAAACTTTTTTTCAAGGGTTTCTATTTTCTCAGTTTGTTTGTTATAAGTTATGGCCGAGAATGAGGTTTTTTTTTCTTTATAGAACTTTTCGACTGCTTCGTTTCTCGAGATTTGTTGCTTATTTTTAATTTTTAAGATTTCGACTTCCTCCTGATATTTTTTACAGCTTTTATCGTTAGCTTCATGATTTTCTCCACAACAGCTACATTTTTTTGTATTTATTTCTTTACACTCGTTTTCAGAGTGGTTTAGCGAGCATACACGGCATTTAATTGAGCTTCTACAAAATTTGTGTATATGGCCAAATTTCCAACATTTAGTACATTGTTTAGGTTTTTCAAAAAAAAGGCTAGTTTTAAACATTTCAAATCCTATTGATACTCTTTCAGGAATCGTGCATCCTTTTTGGGTAACTTTAATTGTTTTGATCGGTTTGTATCCTGATTCTGTTTTTTTTGTGAACCGTTGGATGCCCAAAATTGCGTGATTGTTATTTTCAAGTTCAGATTTTATATCATCTATTGTGTATTCCGTGTCTATTCCCTGTAAAATATAACTTGTACTTAGGCCAATAAAGGATAATCTAGAAAAAATTTTACATCCATTAATTTCTTTAATTTTTAAAGCTTCTTTGGCGGTCACGCAGCTATTTGTTTTGATTATAATTTCTGAATTTCTTGTTTTGCTAATACTTTGAATATTTTTCTTGATTGTGAAATTTTTCATTATTAATTCCTTTAATTTAAGTGGATTACCACACTGAAAATTATTTTCCGATTTTTAGAAAATTGTGATATTTGGGGTAGTATTTAAATTCAAACTTTCCTCAAACCTGGCTAATAATTCCATATCAGTTAATTTGCTTCTATATCTATTCAATGTTAAGTCTGTATTGGTAGTCTCCACCTCCATATCATTCCCTGGGCGAGAAAAATCACCCATTCTCTCTATCTCACTCCAACACTCCACTTTGAATCAATACACCAACTTGTGTATAATTTAAAATTAAGAAAAAAAGTCTCCAAAGTCAGATGAAAAGTTATACCAAATAACTTTCAAAAAAAGAAGAAAAAAGTTAATGAGGAACGATCTCACCAATTCGGATCCGCTTGAAAAAGTTGCCAATCAAACGATAGTCACCTATCTAGCTAGCTTAAATATAGCAGTCCTACTTTGGCTAACAGAATCAAAGTTAAATAAATATTTTCATTTACTAAACTTTACTGATAATTTCTGTGCGTAAGAAATAAGTACATTATAATTTTTTAAATAATTATTTTTAAATCATGTAGAACAATTTTTTAAATAGTTAATTTTTAATTATTTTTCTTTTTTGGTTTGAAAATACGGTTTATATACTACAGATATAATTATATAGTCTTGATACTAGAATGGCATCAGCAAAATGACAATCTTGTTCTTGTTTGATGTTTATCTGTTTTGCGACTGACCTGAATATGTTTGCAGTTTTTTTTCTTTTGTTTCACCCAGTTTTGAATTTCGTTCCTGGAGGTGTTGAACGTGTGAGACTTTTCTGTTCTATAAACTGGTTTTAGTCTGCCGGATTTTCCGTACTTAGCTTGTTGTACTATATTTATTTGATTTTGCAAACTGAAAAGAAATCCTCTTTCCACGTCTGATAATTCATATTAATTCTGCAGCAATATGGCAAAAACGTTCGATAAAAATGTTTTGTAATGTGCTTGTTTTAGGATTTTCTTTTATGTTAGTATTTACGGCTTTTCAAACATGTGGAATGATACAGGTAAATATGTTATTTATATTCTATTTTTTTTACGATTTATTCAGAATAACATTAACTGACATAATAATTTGATCTTTGGAAAAAATTTTATGAGATTTTTTAAAAATTTGTTAACGTTATAAATTTGTCTGAAGTGTTGACTACACATATTGAACATGATAAACTATAATGCACACATATATATATATATATAACTTTGAAATTATTTCATTTAATTCCTTTTCTTGCTACCAAAAAACTGTTTACGTATGTATCAATGAGTTACTAAACATTTTTTTTTAACTGAAAGCATTTTATGGTGTTAAGTAAAAAAAAATATATATATTTTTAAATCATCACATGACTTCAAATTAGAGTTCTTTTTTCAAAAATGCGTGTTTATGTAACTTTTGATATTTTAGTAAACAGAGATTTATAAGTTAGCTGATGAGAATATTTTTATTCTAGTTTTAATAATGCAATATTTTGGAAAAACAAAAATTTTAATTTTTTAGAAAAATTTAGAAAGAAAAGTAAGGAAGCTATTATATATAAGTAAACATAAAATCTCAGGTCCATTGCAGTTACAATTCAATATTCAGAGTAATTTCCATCTACATTTCTCTCCCTTTAAAATTCCTTTTAGATTATTGGTATTGTGATAGTAAGTGGGGGACCTTTTCCAACATATAATGCCATGATAATATTCACTGATATTTTTTAGTATTTGCTTCCATTTTGTCTTGTATTATATTGAAATTATATTAGGTGGATACACCAAGTACATTTTAAGTACTTATGGTTAAAATTCAATTTCAAAAGAAAGATCTTTCGGAAAAAAATGCTTTTTCAATGTACAAATGATTTGCTTGTATGCAACATTGAGGAAAATAAAGGTATAAAATATTATTATTCTTAACTAGGGCAAGTTAATTTGCAGATTTCTAAAACATATATCAGAACACACTGTCTAATAAGTTCTAATTAAAATGCTGAGCATCACTTCCATGACCTCTTTTTCAAAGATAGCCGTTACTCTATTTTTGACAATTCTGCATTTAGATTAAGCAATTTCATGTAACTTCCTTTAACAGGTATACATTGTCTATAATATAGTAAAGATATTTTATTAAAAATATTCACTAGTTTGACAAGTATCAAAATTTGAAAATTTTGCAAACCTTTACGTAGCGCTACTTTTATAAAAAAAAAAAATTGTGTTATTTACAGAGTAATAATCAAAATAATATGTTAATTATTATTCATAAATATCCTTGATATAATGAATATTTTATAACAATTTTACATTGAAAAATATATATGATATAATTCAACAATAAAATAAAATTTTCTCTTAGTGGTATATACAAGGATAAGGTTTGGGAATTCAACTTCTTCCTCCCATAGACCCACAGATTTTTAGTTTTTAGCATTAGGATTACACCTTGGTGCTTTCATCTATGATTTTAAAATAAAACCTCTACTTCCCCATGAAAGAAGTTTGTGTGCATCACTGATTTCTCTATTCTTTTAACTTGATAAAGAAAATAAAGTGCTTTATATTTTAAGTATTTATCAAACACAAGATCAAAGTGATAATTTTTTGATTGTTTTGTATAAATCATTCTAGAGAAAGTATAAAATGACAAGAGAATCAGTGTTGAAAAAATTAAAAACATAAAAATCAAAGACCTTTTTTTAAATTAAAATGCTTATGAATTATTTTCATTTTTCCTTTAAGTTCTTTTAATTATGTAAAATAGGATTTAATTTATTATTTCTCACCAAATATCATTTAAAGAAACTTTTATTTTGTATATCCATTATCTTTCTAAACTATTTAGATATTTACCTTTAGAAACTTGGGAGGGGATAAAATGACATTTTCTAAAAGATGTTAAGCAACAGAAGAAACAAAATAACAGAAAATTAAAAATTGAAACAATATAATTTGATCAGAAATACTATCACATTCATTCAAAATTGAAAGTATTAAATTTTTTATAAAAATAACATTGTAAGGAAATTGATTTTTTAGCAAAGTTATATGTAGGATTTTTAAGCATTGTCAAGAAAAGGACATTCTTTTTTTAAAAATGTTTACTAATTGTAACTAAATTTTTACTTAACTGGAAGATAAATCAACCAATATTGTGCATAACTTTAACTTTGGTACATCACAACAAAAATGATGATTTTTTTTTGTGCACAAAAACATTAAAATCATTCTAATTTAGAATCAGGATCTGCCCATGATTGACTGAGTACTACATTTTAAATAGCTTATAAGATTTCAGGCAAGCTTAAGAATTTTAAGAGAAAGATAATCGTAACTGGCTAATTTTCAAATTTACTAACTGAATGATTAAAAAAATTTTAAGAAAGAACCCCAGGATAGAATAGATCAGAGCTTTCTCCTTTTTTAAATTGTCATTGGTTTTATTAATGCCATCAGTCACAGAAATTTAAGTTGGAAAGAAAAATTTTTTGTTAATATTTATTAATACATAAACTTTTTAATGCATTTACATCTAAATATAATAAGGATTAACTCCTTTGATAATTTCACTGTTTCTGAAGGAAATTTATCAAGACCACTTATTTTACTCATCCTTTCATCCCTTCATTGGGTTGATGAATGAGCACCAAGTTTACTTGGGAACTGAGCACTGGGGGTTTTGCATCAGACTGACCACTTGACCAGAACATCTTCCCATGCACCTCAATGACAAATAATATTATTGTGTTGGTGAAAATTAATGCTTAACTTATTATTTATTATCAAAATAGTTTCTTCATGAAGATTTGAAATTCAACATTAATAAACAATTGATCAATCTGCAGTTTTATTTTCTGAAGAACTGATAAATGTTTCATAAAATGGAAGATAATGAAAAAGGTTGTGAACTTGCATATGTACAGAAAAAATATTTATAAAATTAAACTGAAACATGGAACAAATAAATTTTTTTCACCAACGTTGGTAAAAAATTCTGGTGGAACTCAATCATTCATCTGAATTGAGCTCATTACACGAATCATTGGAAGATTAATCCAAATAATTAGAAGACAATTCTGTTTCTGTGTCAGAATTCAGATCATCTAACAAAAAGGCCTTCCCATTGCTTATTTTGTTTGTATTTTTATTAGCAACTGTTTTGAATTCGTTTGGACTGTACACACAACAGAACAAAAAATGTATGATTTTTTGATACTTGCATATTAACATCACCACAGCAAAATTTACGCCATGCAAATTGTGACATGGTATCAAAATAACAAAGATTCTAATGTCTTTTATTAGAAAACGAATCAGTCAGATTTTTGTGGAAACTTTTGCCTTTCCTGTGATGCAAATTTTGCTGTGATTACATTAAGACGCAAGTACCGATTTTTGTTTTGAATGCATCTTTTAATTTAATAAAGAAAAACCCAATTGAAAAATATTGATGTTTTTATCTTTCGAAGAAAAAATATTGGTAAATTATGAAAGACAAAAAAAGTGAAAGAGGAGAATATATCAATCCATATGCTTTATGATTTAATCAGTTGAAATTTAACTTTACATAGCCTGTATGCTACCACAAAGCAGTTAAAGGATTGAAATGCTGTCAATTTTTTCCCCCTGTAATTTCTTAAAGCAACACAATTAATTCAATTTTAAAATGAAAATGTTATATTTTACATTATTGCAAAAATATTTAATTATGCTAATTAGAAATAAAAACACTTTACTTTTTTAAGAGAGGGTAGCTCTTAAAATTTATTTTCTTGTATTTAGATTTTTCCTTGTGACTAAATGAATAAATATTAAATTACAGAAGTTTTAAGTATTGCAGTTTAATTGTAATAAATACTGACATTTTTGTATTTTTTTTTTTAGAATATTGTTATTTCTAGTATGAAGGATCAATATGAAAACTACAATGGCAATGGTTACATAAGGTAATAATTTTACAATTATTATTTCATTTTTAAAATTTAAAATAATATTTTATATTGCTGTTAAAAATTTCATTAAGTATCTCAGGATACTCAGCATTTAAAATGGCAGAAATAATTATTGATGATAAATAATGTTATGAAATGTAGCATGAGCAATTGTAACAATGAATTATTCAAATTGTAACTTTGTTAAAAAAGTATTTGTAATGAAAACTTGAGTAAAATATAATAGTGCCCTGTATAGTTTAAATAATTATTTTAGTATTTATTAGCAAACTGTTAAATGTATTAAACTGTTTTATTCAATTCCTACTATTACTTCACAATCTCCCTATATCTTGCTCAAATTCTCAATCATTAATAAAATACATTTTAAAATGCTCAATTCAGCTGAAATTTTATACACACAATTATTTTGGATAACAATATGGTAATTTAATTATAATTAATAAAAATTAATTGATTAAGATTAATTATTTAAATAATTACAGATACAGTCACATTGGCTTCATTTTTAGCAACTTGGGACAAAACTTTAAAAGATTTTTTTTTCTTTCACATTTTTAAGGCATTCAATTGACTGAAATTTTATATGTAGGATTGTTTTGGATAACTATATACTTTAATGATAATTAGTAAAAATTAATTCCCACTTAATATTGTGATTTGTTATATATATATATATAAATTTTAATTGTTTGATAAAAAGTAACTAAAATAAAAAAAATTTGTTGACCTAAGTAGGAATTGACTTAAATTTCTTTTTTATATTACTTGTTTTTGAAATAAATTGCAAATGAACAGTACTCTGTCTGAAAAGCAAGGCATTCATAAACATTTTACCCTTGGTCTGCTGATGCTGAAAGTTCTCATGTTATTGGTTTCAAAAGTATTTGATATTTTATCATTGCTTTTATTTATTTTTAAAAACTGTAATCTACTTGTTTCATTTTCAAGAAAATGAAACAGGTAGATAAAGCAAAACAAAAAAGATAAAACATTATTATGTGCCCTGTTGATATCTATTGAATTTATCTAAAATATTCCGAATCTTTTATCAGGGTAACAGACACATCATTTGATAAAAAGATTACTCAATCAAATGTAAATTATATGTTTTGACATAAATTTGACACATGACAAAAAATGATAAAAGTGTATTAATCTTTACATATTTGAATTTGAGAATTTTTATCTAATATTTCTGTTGTACCTTATTAAAGAGATGCCATTCATTTTTAACACAAATTGTTATATATAACTGTTTTCTTTGGTAATGCATTTGCTACAATTTTGTGCATATAACCTGACCTAAATTTGTTTTTTGTTTCATTTTTCATTTGTTTTCTTTGCAAGGTATTGGAAAAATATTGGCTAAGATGGATACCTAATGAAACTAAAATTATATAGGAAAAATTCAGAAGTGGAAAATGCAGGATAATTTTTTTAAAAAAATCTATAAATGGTACAGCTTTAAATGTATAGTACCAAATTTCTTTACTCTTATCATATTACTTTGTGCAATTCACAGGAAAAATGGAATATTTAAATATTTAATGTAATTATTTTAAAAAATGGCAGTTTGTTAAAACAGAAATTTGAAAGTTACATAATGAAAAAATTATGTTTAATTATATATTAGCTGTTTTCTATTTTGTCCATATATGTGTGCATTATTATTAATAAAACATATATCTACAATTTGTTTTTAATTGCATACTTTTAAAAATAACTAGTTTTAATATCTAGAAAAGCAATTTAGAACCCTCATTAACTTTAAATTTTTTTTCTTCTTTTTCCTTCTTTAGGATTCAATTTCAGTATTTAAGAGAATATTACAATTTTAAAGTTAATGTTTCATGATTGTCTTTTAATTTATCTTTTAACTGTTGATACATAGAAAGAAATTTTACAAAGGTGTTAATATTCCAATCACTTAAACTGTCTTCCTTTTTAGTGTGGGAAGAAACACAACCCCTATGTTAAAGAATATGAACAATTAGGGTTAGTTTTAGACTCACAAATTTTGCCCCATACATTTATACCTGTAATAAGGCAGGTATTACATTTGGCTTACTTTTACAGTTTTTATCTAGGCAGAGTAAACTTATGGTACAAGTCTTTACAACCATCCTGAGTGCAATCGTATTGCATTGTAAAGTCGGGACCCAGTTAAAAACATGGTAGCGTCAGGGATCCCACAACTAATTTTCAAGAAGACATTTTATTCTAGAGTAAATAATATAAGGAGTATTCATTATATATTAATACGTTACAGTACACAGTTTTTTCATGATAGAAAAGTCCTCTTCAATTTCAGTTCATATATGCCAGCCGTTGTGCGGCTGACTCGGGCAATCCATATTTCTTCATCGGACAAAATTCATCTGTAGGTCCTTGAGCACAGCTGCCCCCGCAAACCCTACTGAGAGTCTTTGAAGCGTATAAAACTTCAATTCGATTAACGTCATGGGGATATGGATCATGGCTGATCCTCCTTCCCCTATCTGAAGAATATTTTAGCCTGAAGTGGTGTACCTGGCTGGAGAAAAGTCTTTCCTGAAGAAAGTAGAGGCGATCCGATTGGTTGGAAGGGTGAGGCAGAGGGGTTGACTTCACTGTCTTGGGCGGTTCTTTACGGTTTCGGCGGGAAAAGTCCTTGTGATTTTTGGCGGGAACTGAAGATGAGAAGAAATGATGCCATTGGTTCCTGGAAGTGGGTGAGATAGCTCTCTATAGTTCGCCCTGAAGTTTGGGAGAGGGGAATATGAGGGGCTATCCTGGTGGGTGTAGCAGTAAAAAAATTAAGAGAAGAATAAAAAGTTATTTAAATTTAGAGCTTAGTGTCATTCACCACCGGTGAATGATCAAAATAATAGTTGGGGGGGGGGTAATACGAATCAAGGAGAATTCTCCTTGGTCTTTTAATTGTATCTATTAGAGCATAATTTTGAATGTCGATCAGATTTAAGTTATTAGTATGGGGTAAGTCATTATAGAATTTTTTGGCAAGGTTTTGGATAAAAGTTTTAAAGTTTAGTATTGTAAGATCTTTATAGATTAAGGAATTTTTGATGTACCTGCCAGGTCTGACAATACTCCTGATCAGGGAGTTCTGAGAAACTTTGAGAATTTTAATGTTAGAGTCTGCTGCATAACCCACACAGGGGAAGCATAACTAAGAATGGGCCGCAAAACAGCAGTGTAGAGAAGTACCTTGTTTAATATAAAACTTCAGAGCGAAGTTATTTCTTAAAAGGCAAAAGATCAAGAGCCCCGTCAACTTCCGAGCCGACCCCTTTAAACTCCATGGGCGGGTCACTTTCACGCCCCCAAATCACCTCTCATTGGCGGGTGTAACACATCTGCATGTGGCTCTCCTCGCTGTAGTCCTGCTCCATTGGTGCATTGGGACAATAGGCGGCACGTAAACTACGAAACGGCATCGTGTTCACCATTTGGAGGCTATAACGTCTTGTCACAATTACACTGAGGGTATGCATTTGTCTCGACAGGCCGACTATGCACTCCGTTCATGTTGTTTGCGGCCCAGATGTGCCAAGGGAACCCAAAACAAAGGAGGCTCGGTTCCCTGAAAATTCCTTCATATGGAGCGTCGTGACTAACAATCGTCTGTATGTTGGTGAAAGATAAGGTGTGGAAACATCAAAGCCATTTACCGAAACAGTTCACGTGTTATGCCCTAGGCACAAGGAAATAATAGCCTGTCCTCTTTTTGGAGATACAATGTCCCATCTGGACAGCTTGATCCCCCATACCTCAATCTTGACAGTTATAGATGGGGAGAGTTCTGCTAATGAGTAGACGTCACATCATGCTTTCCCTATGTGAAGTGTTGTAGATTTGCCCCACATTTGACTTCATGTCCTTAGTATCAAATATGGAATGTATGATAAACAATCCCTGGTATGTTAGAGGTGAAATCAAGTATCAAGATCTCAAAACTGAACCCACCCTTTCTTATAACAAAAGGATATAAAAAAATATTTATCAAAAGCTTCTTGAAATTTCTAATGCATTTCTTAGCCCCCAATCCATATACAATCCAGCAGTAGCATCTGCTAAAAGACTGAAAGCTGTTTTGGGTCATAAAAATCACAATTCCTAAAGTCAAAAGAATCATTTACTTAGTTCCTCTCAGCCAATTAACTCAGCGATATCATTCTACTGTTCTTGATTTAGAATCAAAATTCTTTTTTTTTTATTTAAATTTTTAGTTTTCTGTATGATACTTCATTTTTCATTAAACTGTTTTTATTTAAAATTGTATAATATATGAGGGATGGTTCATTTTTTATTAATTTTTAAACTTTTTAATGCATTGCATTTGAAAAAATATATACTTTTTTCTTTGCAATATATCACTAGAGCACAGGTCATATAAAAGTGCATATTTAGAAGATTTATGCCAGAGAATTAGTATTGTACAAATAAATACCTTTTATTGAGAAAAAGATATAGTTATCAATTTATTATGATTTTACTGAATGACAGAACTCTCTCCTGTATAATTCATGACCCACATGTTATGTGTTGTTTTAATTTTATATACTCATTGAACTGTTTTAAAATTTCTGTACTTTGATGCTTTATCTCAGCTCTTAACTTTTTGATACCTCAAAGGTGGCTTTCAAGCCGAACTACTCTGCATTAATCTTGCCGTAAAAGTGATTCAGGACTCTCTCCGTCAGGGCGATACTCTCAAATTTCTTATTTGCACCGACTCGCTCTCTTCGCTTTATTCTTTGCACAATATAAATTCTACAGAAAAACTTGTTGTGGAGGTTCATCTATTCTGTACAACCTTGAAGACTGTGATATCCACTTTTCTTATGTTCGGGGCCATAGTGGAAATCTCGGCAATGATAGAGCGGACCAGTTGGCTAAAGAGGCAACTTGCCAAGATATGAGCCTTTCGATGTCTGTGCCATTGTCCCACTGGAAGCATTTAGCTTGGGAAAGAACTGTTTCCGACTGGAACTCCAAATTCTTGGCCTCATCTAAAGCTTTATGGACTAAAAAGTTTTCCGACCATTTATCAACGGCTAAAATGTAAGAAATTTGTTACTGATTTTAAGTTATCCCAGATTCTAACAGGACATGGTAATTTTAAGAGCTATTTATTTAGGTTTAACTTAATTGATAATGATATTTGTTCTTGTGGTCTGGACGCTGAAACCGTGGAACATGTCTTGTTGTATTGTAATCTATATTGTTGTAAAAGAGAAAATTTTAAAAAGGAGTTAAAATGCTTAGGTATTTCCTGGCCACCCATTTTTTCTTTGTTAGTCAATTGTTCTGAAAGCCTTAATGTCTTGAGAAAATTTGTTTACAGTATAGATTTTTAAAATTTTACAGATACTTTCCTTTCTTTATATTTGTGTATTTCCTCCCTTCCTTTATTTTAGTTTTGGCTCTTTATGTCCCCCCCTTTTTGTGTCCCCCCTTTATTATGTTTTTTCTTCTTAATTATGTTTTTTGTTGTTGTTGTTATTATTATTGTTTTGTAATGTTGTTACCACTTACGTCTGTAAGCCTCATGTTATGCAATGTGGAGCATGAGGAGTTTTGCAAATAAATTTATTTTAAAAAAGGTGGCTTAGAGGTAGTGTTCCCGCTTCGTAAGCTCAAGGTTGCAGGTGTGACCCCAGCTGTATTCGATAGATTTTCTGGATGCGATAATCATAGACACGCATGTCATATGATTATGTGGAATATAAAAGATCCCTTGAGTATCAATTTGGCTCTGATACTCTCAGAAAAATTAAATTATGGCAATATTTAGCATCCAACTATAGCTTGAATTAAAAATCAATTTACGCATCCAAATTTGGTAACCAGGCCACCACTAAATGGTGCCATCGTAAAATGGCTCTCACATTTGGGAACTTACTGTGTCTGCAAAAGCTAAGTTGCTAAAATGTTGTCCCATTGGGGGGGGGGGATACTTTAACCAAGCCTTACCTTATAAATTTTTCAGAAAAGAGCAACTTCCAGTTTAAACACTCAGCTCTTGTTAGGAAAATGTTTTTCTCTGTTTAAAGTTTATTTCCTCAATTTTCTAAGAAAATTTTTTCAAATTTTATTTTTCAAGCAAGGCAATCTGGTCTTGCATTTTTGAGATTCACTTTGAAACCTGACTAAACTGTATAGCAAATTTTTAGATGTTTAAATTCAATAATATTCTTTTAAGTGTTTTTAAGAATTCTATTTTTTCCAATAATTTCTAATGAGATGATATACTCTTCTCAAGGGTAAGAACCATCTTAAGTTAAACATCATCAAAGAAATTTTACAAAACCTTTACATTTTTGTTACAGATATTTTGGTTCATTCTTTATTAGTGATCTTATAAATTATTAATTCAAAATTAAATGGCCTGAAATTTATAAAAAGGTATTCAATATTCATTACAAAAGTAACAATTTATTTCAAAGAAATAATGTTTCATAAAAGTGAGTTTTAAAAAATTTTAATGTTTTCAGTTGAGTTAATTAAAATTCTGTTGAGAAAATTTGCGTTTTCCTTTGATATTTGCTGTGTGGGATTTTTTTATAAACTTATCATGTGTATATACAAATTTATATTTACTTGAAATTTTTTTCAGTTTGGCAATTGTTTATACAGCATTTGCATTGTCTAATTGGTTAGCTCCATCAATTATATGTGCTATTGGACCAAAAATATCCATGTTAATAGGTGGTGCTACATATAGGTAATTGTAATCATTGATTTTTAATTATATAAATTAACTGTACATTTAATAATCTTCCTGAAGTTCTTCTGTAAAAATAGTAACTTTATCTTAATTCATTATTTTCAGTATTTAGTTGTACATTTACTTAAATACTTGGTATTAAAATTAAGAGACTGAAAATTTAAAAATTAATGTCGTGCTTTGAAGTATCTTATTTTAGTATTTATTGCATCTTTAGTTTTTAAGAAATGAATTTGAAGAGAACTCAATACTTTTATCATTAAAAAAAATAACATGCTACACAATGTTTTTTCATTAAAATTAATTTGTAATTTACTATTTAATCTCATTTTGTATTAATTTTATGTTGAAAAATCATGAAGAAAATTTCATTTTTATTCATGTATTCTAACCCTATGTAATTTAAATTCCTGTTGTATTTCTTTTCTGATTATTATTTTTTTTGCTTTCTTATGATCATAAAATATGGATGAATTTCATATCTATGTTTGTAGCGATCAGCTCCTTAAAAAATTGTATAAATGAATTTTATAAATATATGCTACATATAGAAAACTATTAACAAAAGAATATGTAAAATTTTTTATCATAATAAAAGATTTGTTCTATATCAGTTTTGTTGTAAATTTTCTTAAAAAATTAATAGAACAGTATTATAATAAGAATGTAATATTATTTTTTAAAAGTAAAAGGATTTAAATGAATACGTTCTGGAAACAAAAATGTGAAATAAGTACCCAAAGCTCTCTGTAAAATTTGTATTATGATAGAATAGTCATTGAAACTTTTACATCTGCTTTATTTCAGTATACTTATTAATATTTATTAAATTTTAAAATCTTTCTCTAATTATAAATATAAAGTATGCAAATTTGAGCATTTTATAAGTTACTTTTTTATGCTGATTTTGTATTTTGAATACTAGTAGACTAAATCTCATAACTATATTTGGATAAGGAAGCATTTTCTTAATACACCGGCTGGGTGCATAGTTGGTTTTCTGCACCCAAGGTTGAGAGTTTGACCCTGGCCCAAGTTGGTGGATTTTCATGATGCAGAAAATCGACAGCGGTCATGTCATACAATTATGGGGCATGTAAAAAAATCCCTTTGGCATGAATGCTCTCAGCAAAATTAAATTCCTAAGTACAATTTTGCATCATCAGAGCTCAGATGTCTCCCCCTGGGAAGGAAACTGGGTGACAAAATTACTTGCTGCAATTGGTATCGCCTATATGGTGATGCACTAAAAAGTGATACCAGCTCCTGGGGAATGTACTAGGTCTGCAAAGGTAAAGTACCAATCTGCAGTGCCATTAGAGGAAGATTTTTCTTAAGAAAAAATGAAGAATGTATTACATTCTTCATTTTTTTTATTGTTATTTCAAACATTTTAAATATTCGGCCAAAATCTGTTTAATCATTTTAAACTGTAGCTAAAAGTCTTTTAATTTAATGGTTTCTTTCAAAAATATACTTTTTACTGACTCTAAATTATTAATTTTAGTAATCTCTAATTATTTATGTAAAACTTAAAAGAGTAGAAATATGTGAAGGAATGAAAAGTTTTTTTTAGTATTTTAGTATTATTTAGTATTTTTTAAGCAAATCAAGTCATAATTTTTTAGTCTATTGCTAAATATTGTATTGCTTAAATATTGATTTTATATAGAAAGTAAAACACTTTCAGAATGAGTTCAATTTTTTTACCAAGATTTAGAGAAATATTTAATGGTGTAGAATATTGATGTTACTTTCTTTAAAATACACATATGTCCAAAAATCTGGTATTTGTTATTATTCTTTAAGCATTTAGTTTACTTACATTTTCCAACTTAATCCTACAATTTTAGATTCTGATCAATATAATGTGTAGAAAAACTGAAAAGAATCTCGAATTTTTATGAAATATCTTTTTCAAAAAAATGATTAGTGTTTTAAATAGGTTATATTTAGATTCTCTCTAGTGTATTTTTTGGGCCTTTTGATTGTTATAAGTTGAACGTAAGACTATAACAATAAAGTAAAAATAAATTTAATGTATTATACAATATCTTTTTTTTTTTTCAGTTTGTTTATTGCAAATTTTTTCTTCCATGAAACATGGTGTTTATATGTTGCTTCATGTTTAATTGGATTTGGTGCCTCATGTAAGTTTTTCGTGATTCATTTTCTTTAACAATTGTATAGTTTGAATATTTTTTATGAAGGAGATGCAAACCCTTGCACTACCAACAGCTTTAAGTGAACCAAGTTGTATGTAATCATTAAAATAAAAATAAAAAGATTTATATTTTTCAAAAGTAAAAGGAAATATTTATAGTTTTAAAAATCTACTTTAATCCATTTTAAGTATTGATAATAGTTTCTTTATTATAAATAAATATATCGTCTTAAAAGTTGTAAATTTTTCTTGATTAAAGATGATTTTTATATATTTAGTGCATGCAAAATAGGTCTTTATGATCTTAAAAGGCCCTCATCAGATACCATTTTTTTAATATTTTAAATTTTGAAAATGTTGAAATATTGACAGAAAAAGAAATTGTGAAATTGACTTTCTTCTTTTATATTAAGAGTCTTAGCTTCAATTTTTCTATTAGGATTACTACTATATAAATTTCTGTGATGCTCAGGACACAATAATGCCAGTATAATTAATACTTATATTCAACAAATATAATTTCTTTAATTGCAATAAAGTTTCTTCCTTGATTATTTTCACAATAAAAAATGCAAAATGTACTATGTGGCCCAAAAAAAAACAACTTATTTACCTTAATATTTGGTTGAACCACTTTTGACTTGCATTAAAGAACATGTTTGGCGTAGCATTGCTTCAGTAAGATTTTATATGGTTTTGGTACTTACTGTTATCCAAAATTGTAGAAGTATTACACCAGGATACTGAATTGATGACAAAGGAAGTGAATTATTCTGTAAACACTGTGTGTGGTGTTCCTGTGTATATCCCAAAGATTTTTAATTATCATTTGACCATAGGCAATTTGCTTGTGGGGTGATAATTAATTTGATAGAATGAGTTCTCATGTTTCTTGAACCAATTCTGAATAATTTGTGCTTGGTGGTTCTTAGTATTCTCATCCTGGAATATGCCGCTTTAATTGTAGAAGGAAAAAGAAATCCATTGAACTACTTTGTCATTAAACATGTTTAAGTAATCCAGCAACATCATTTTATTGTTGCATAATGATGTTGATCCTAGAGAAGACCCATTGATGTTGTTTCTTATGGGACCTGATCTTGACTGTCTCAGAACCAGACCCTTGGAATTCATTATGACAAAAGGCTAGATGTACGCCTGTTGTTGGTCATAACCTTAAGTACCATACAGGTTGGCAGAAAGATTTAGCTTGGTTCCTCCCAATTTAGGGGGAGAACACCCTGAGGGAGGGGTCGGGGCCTTCCACCTTCTTTCTCCTTCCACCAACCTTACAAGAGGCTTGACGGCTATTTAGAATATTCCCATACTACAAAAGGCACTATACATTTATAACCATCCATTTCTTCTCCAGGATTCGAACCCAAGCCTATAGCACAGCAGTCAATATTGCTAACCACTATACGGGATGGGCGACCCATTTAAGAAACCATAAATCATAAGTCTGCCTTCATTTGTTTCTGCAGCTAGTACAAAGGGTCCATTGCTTTGTGACCCTTCTTGAGGCACCCCCTCATTCTGGAATATGTTGAATCTTAACTTATCAGAGACTACGTGACATTTCTATACCATGTGACATTTACTGCTTCAAAAGTCAATCTTTATGCTTTTAACAAAGAGTAAAGCCAGGGTATTTTGGGAATAATTACCGAAATGACATTTTCTGCAAGTCTCATTCTTTTGAGTTCTCATCATATTCTGCATGTTCAATTTCCCTATGTTCAATGTGAAACATTACCAATAACTCAAAAATTGAGTTTTTGCAGTTTTTCTTCACAAATTGCTTGAGATCTTTGGTCCTGAGAATCAAAGAATTTTCTTTTTAACACATTTTGAGATGTTGATAACCTACCACTCATTTTCATTCATATAACATTTCTGTGTGTATGTGAAAATCGTAGGCATGTATGTCATAGGATTATGTGGGATGTAAAAGATCCCTTAAGTATCAATTTGGCTCTGGTACTCTCAGCAAAATTAAATTACAGCAATATTTAGCATCCGACAAGAGTTTGAATTGAATAAAATAAGAACGTCACAATTTGGTTAGGGAAACCGCCACTAGATGGTGCCAACAATGAAATTGCTTCTTCTCTTAAGGACTTGCCATGTCTGCAAAGGCTTGGTTATTTATATGATGCCCATTGGCAGAGGGGAAAAAACCATTTCTGTTTGTAACAATTAAGTAAATATTTGTTGTTTAATATTTAAAATTCTATATAAATGAGTCAGTAATTGTTAGGCTCTTTATTTCAATTTCTAGAATATTGTAATAAAAGCATTGAAGCTGCAGATATAAGTGTCGTCTTATTTCAATGGTACAGGGTGAGGTGTTGAAACTTCCATTTTTGAACAGGTTGCAGTAATGTTCACAGGCAGGGTTCGGTGGAAGGGGTGGAGTGGGATATTTGTGTTTCTGCTCATCTCAGTCTCAAACATGTTGTGATCGAGGCAGCAGGGCGCTTCTGCTTTGGAGGTGTGTTTCTTGAACGATCGGTCAGTAATTGCAGTGCAATGTGCCTTTCGTTGTCACTTCGATGTTCCTCCAGAAAGTCGTGTTCCTCATGATCAGAAATGTGTTTGTATGTGGATGGATGCCTTCCAAGCAACAGGGCAAGTCTGCATAGAAAGGAAAGGACCTCCCAAAACCTTTAAAACACCTGAAAATGTGGAACAAGTTTGTGCGTCAATTCAGATAATGTGACAATCATCCAACAATTCTTACTTGCTCTCTAAGAAAGTGATCTTGATAACATGTAGTTACAACAAAGTGTGGCTGCAGTCCACACTTCCAGGGTTTCCATGGGTGTTTTAGGAGCAACCTTTGCCCAAAGACTGATTTCTCTGCAAGGGGACATAAACTGGCCTGCGTACTCACCTGATTTATCCCCTCTTGATTACTTCCTGTGGGCTTATTTCAAGTCTGTGGCTTACACATATCCCTCCAAGACCTTGAAAGACCTATGGAACAACATTCACGCCAAAATTGACAATATTCCTGTCGAAATGCTTGAAAAGGTGGCTCAAAGTGTTTAAAATCGTCTTCATCAATGTATTGATAATGGGGAGCGACATTTAATTGACAATGTGTTTAAAACCATGTAAATTCAAAAATCCAATATTGTGTGATAGGCAGAAAATATCAATTAAGTCAAATGAAACATGTAGTGTGTTTTATTGCATTTTTCAAAAAAGGAAGTTTCCACGCCCCACCTTTATAACATGGTTTAAATGCAATGTAATGAATTTATGTTCACCTAACTTTGAAATTAGTTTTTTACTTGTCATGTATTATTTATTTTAATATTTCTTTTCAAAAATTTAGAAATTTAAAAGTTGTATTCTTAGTGATACAACAGGTACAACCTCAGTTTTCAGAGTGATAATGAAAAATAATTTCCTTGATATTTCTTAAAGATTGTTTGTTTCATTATTCTTTCTTTAGTATTTTGGGCTGGACAAGGTAATTTTTGACCATTAACTCAGATTCTGATACCATGTCTAGAAATAGTGGAGTATTTTGGGCTCTTTTACAATGCAGGTAAGACTTTTCTTGAAATTTTATTTTAATAAATTTAATTACTACTTTAAATTTTATTTAAAATTATAAACACTATGCAGTTCATTTTATTTTAAATCTATTATGAAGCTTTCAAATTTGAAATCCTTTTTTTGCTACTTCTGGTGTTATGTGAACACTTTCATGTAGATGTAATTACATTATTTAAATGTTGCCAAAAATTGTTTACTTTTATATCAATAAATTTGAGGTCATTGAATACTTTTTAATGTACATTAATGTGTGATGTTAATTTACTTTAATTCGTTATATTATCCTGAACGTGCATATCTAAACCAAAAAGTTCCCTGGGAAATAAAAAAAACAGGAACTTATTTTTATTTATTACATGTATCAGCAGAAATATACATTTATGTACTTGCAGTACATATATTTTTTAATGAAAAAAGTTAATTTTAAAAAGCAATGAATCTATTTTTTTAAATATTAATATATATTATAGCACATGTCATTTATATAGTATGTAATTCTGTAGTATAAAATAGCTATTGTGTGTGTGTTCATTCCACAATGATTTTCATATCGTTATTGTACTATTTTTTTTAAATTACCTATACATGATGTAAATTTTTAGTGAGGTATTAATTGCTTAAGTATAAATATATGTAATTCATTTTTTAATTATTGTGATATATTGTCCACATAACAATGGCTATATGTTATTAAGCTTTTTATACATTTTTGTTAAACGTAGCTATTCATTCTTGAAGACATTTATTCTTCAGTATTAGTATATTGCTTAGCCATATTTTCAAAACATTCCATATAATTTGACTTTTTCCTTTTAGCTTATTATTTGGAAACATATTTGTATATTTCAAATTCCAAGGTAAATCCGAAATCGATGAACATACAAGATTCGTTGTATTTGGTGTTCTTCTGGGTATATCCTTTATTGGCTTGGTTATGCTGTGTTGCCTGAGGTCGAGTAGAAGAGAATCAGTAGATGTAACAAATAATTCTGGGTATGGGCTAGTAAATTTATATTTGTGTATAAATATGTGTTTATATTGATTTCTATATTTTTTTTATAATATAATTGTTATTTTAATCTTAGAAGTGTATTAAAATAATGATTGCTAAATGATATAAATTTAAAAATATTCATTTAAGTGAATTTATGGTGGTAGAAAAAAAAAGTGTATAAATAGAAGTTTCCTTTTTTATTACTATTTTAACTCTTACAACTCCAAACTTTTAGATAAGTTTTTCATTCTTATAAAAAAAATGGAAAATAAGTTTCATTGGTATTCTTGCCATAATATGTGATTGTCTCTTGCTAGAAATTCTGTTGAGTATGTATATGGCAAAATTTTTGTTTTATTTATGATAATCATTTAGGAAGATGACATTCTTTCAAAGAAAATATTTATTTTGAAATAGAAATAATATAGCAATTTTGGATAACAATTTAAAGAAAGAAAATACCTAAAATTTTTGCAAACTGAGATCGGCACAGTAGGCCTTGGCCCTCATGGGCTGGTGCGCCACTGAGTTTGTAATGGGTCTATTTGCGTACCTTTCTCTAATCCTCTTGTGGGAAATTCTATTAAACTAAATATTGTTCAATTGAAAAATTTTCTTCCAAAGATGCGATCTATGCAAATCATGTCATATATTTAGGTATTAACTTTTAAGCTCGAAGGGGAAAGAGGGAGAGGTTAAGAGTTAGTTGATAGAAGTTTGAGATTTACGTAAAGTAATTGAAAGTTAGATGAGAGAAACTCGTCAATTTATTAATTAATTGATATATAATTTTGATAACTGACAGTTAGTCAGTAAAATATTGGAATTAGATTCAAATCGACTTGAGGTGGATTATTTGAGATAGGAAGTTATGATTATTTCCTAACTTGACTTTATTTATAATTAAATAATAAATATCTCATCTTCCTTGCTTGGGTTCCAATACTTTATATTCGTGCATTTCCTTCCCTGTGTTTTGTTAGATTTATAAAAGTATAAATAAACAATATTTGTTTTAATTATGGCTGTTCATTCTGACTCCCAATCATTAAGATATTCTAGAGTGAATCTCTTACAAATTTAGTTTATGAAATATGCATATCAAAAGGATGAATACTGCAAAAGCTCAAATTATAAGCATGTAACTACTAATGTAGTTTCTGAAATATTTTATTTTTATATTTAGGATTAATGTATTTTTACTTAATAAATTATCTTTGTGTGTTGGATTCCAATGTTTTTGGATTATGAATTAGTAAAATTGGGTAATGTGCCCAGATTCATTGAGATTAAACTATAGCTTATGTCACATAGTTATATACTATTTTATTTATGTATATTTCTGTAATAGTGATTATCCTCAATCTTTAATTTTAATTTGTCGGTTATTTGTAATGACATGTAATTCATTCAGTTCATCCCATTTCTTCATCTTTTAAAATTTCACTGCCAATGAATTAAGGACAGTATATAGACATAAAGGTAAATTATATGTGGTAGTTATATTGGCTTTGATCTTATTGGATAATTTTACCATATTTTCATAATATTGTTCATTTTAGGGGAATAATTAGAAGAAATCATTTGTAGAATTGTTACATTTTGGTAAGCAACATATATGTTGATTGGAGTAATCCAAGAAATAAAAAACGCATTTTGTGAATTCTAATTTTGAATTATTGTGTAATTTTTAAATTATTTGTACCTTTTTTCCCCATTACTCTTCTTTCTTGTATCAACTAATGCATTGCATTTTTATTTTATTATTTTAGAACAGCCTCCGAAAGTTCTGGAGCCATAGCTGAATTTAGTATGTTAGTTATATTTCATACATTTCAAATTGTATATTCTTATTTAAATTTTCATAGATAATTAGGTTCAGATAGGTTCATAGTTAGTTTAAACAGATAAAATTTCTCAAATTGTTTAATGTTTTCCCCTGCAATTGATCAAATTTTAGTACATTGCAGAACTTCCCCATATATAATGTTCTACTTTTTTAAAGTTGAATTTAAGGTTTTTCATTTTAATAAGCATGTAAAAATAGTTGTTTGTACTTAGTTCAGTTACATTAGGCATTTTACATTGATTTCTAATTCGCTCAAGATGATTGTAAAAGGTTACATTAATGATATAAAAATTATATTACATTTATTAAGAAATTTGCTATTTTTAGATGTGCAACTTTTGTTAGAAGAATGTTTAGCATGTAATAAGTCATACATTGATTTTATCAAGAATATAATTTTAATTTATAAATAGAGATTGTACTCTTTGAATGTATGGGAAATCCCTCCCCCAGTACTCTTAATACAGTTTATTGAATTATGTTTCTTATTTGGTATATTCTAGCAAGACTTTTCCAAAGTAAAACATTTCAGTTTTGTATCAACAGTAAATTAATTGAGATTTAAAATATTGCATATTGAATCTTGTACAGAACAGCTTAAAGTATGTGTAAAAACTATATATGTGTTAATTACTTGAATGTTTTCTTTTCAGATAAAGCTGTAAGTCTATTTAAAACCAAAAAAATGATTCTTCTTTTGCAATTACATTTCTGTACACTGGTATGTTTAACAATTCCCACTATTGCTTTAATGGATCATATATGTTCATATTCTTAAAGCATTTAAAATTATATATATATTCAATGATACTTTAAATTAATTTTTTTTTAAAACTGTTTGACTTCATAAAAATTTTTTTTAACAATATTTCATAAGCAAGGAAATTTTAGTTTGGATGTAGGTTTTCATAAAACAATAAAATGGTTTTTAGACCCTTTTTTCCCAATTCTTTTAATTGTCTTGAATAATCTAAATGAATAAAACATTAATTAAATAACATGATCAAAATTGTGTAATTTGTCAATGTAATATCAAGCTATCTATGTAGCAATTTTATATCAAAGTTATTTCATGCATTATATGTACAAAGTTTCAAAAAAAGTGTATTTTCTGTCAAAAAAATGAAAAAATAGTTTCCAATTGTAATTTTTTTTGAAAAACAAAATGATATAGTAACATGTACTTTAAACTAACTTTCCTGAAATTAAACTTCAGTTATTAGTTTAAGAGGTGTTTTATTTTTATGTCAATTTTAAACTTGTGCTGTAGTGACTTTAATTCTTTAAGCTTATGAACTATTCGAATGTTTTAAAATGACTTAGAAATTAACCAAATTCTAAATAGACCCTTTATATTAAATGATATATAAATATATGACATCAAAAATTAAAACTGAAAACTAGCAGAGTACTTTTTTTACTATTGCTCAGTTGAATGAATGAGAAGCAGTAATTTTCAATCAGATGAAGCTATAATGTAGCCATTTACTTTTAAATTAACACAAAAATATCTATCCATCTTTCTGATTTTTT
>BMAO01010451.1:0-35176 GCA_019973975.1 Trichonephila clavata
ATTATGTAACTTTATATATATATATATATATATATATAGAATAATAATTAAAGTTTTCAAGTTTTTTTAATTGAATTCGAAATGCTATGCTATTTGGAAAAAAGGCCTAATTTATGAAATTATATTAACATGCATATTTAATAAAACCTCGTTTTTTTCTTGTTATTCACTTTGAAAGAAAATAAGATATTCAAGAAATATTTTATAAAATAATTCTAGCTAATATTAATAATTGTTTTATCTAAAGAATTCGGTGTTTTTTAAATAAATTTTTAATTTATAAGCTCCCGTCAAACCGTATACTAATATAAATAATTTACCAAGGAATAAACGATCAAAATTTTCCTAAAACAAGTTTAATTTTGATCAAAGCAACTCTTGTTCATAATCTACTTCCAATTCCCCTTATCTGAAATTTAGCTCACAGATCCTCAGAAAATGCAAAGTTACACAATATTAAACCTGTCAATTATCTTTTTAGTTGACTACAGTCACATATTTAATTCTGTTGCCTTTCTCCCATTTTCCTCGCCAATCCTTTCATGTCAAATAAGAGCGGTAGAGTAACCATTTACGACGCGCTGTTCGTATGCAAATTTAGAGTTCGTAGAATAATTTATGGTATATGTCCAATACTTATTGAAATTTTTGATTAACATCTTTTCTAAATAAAGTAGGTATTCCTATATAACTCTATCAAGACTTCCCTGTATAAAACATGTCAGTGACGATGTATTTAACATTTATGTATCCAAACCATTAATAGTTACCAAACCATTAATAGATGCAAAGTGAACTCTTGCAGAAATAATATAGAAGTTTTTCCCGTAATATTTAAAAATTACCAAATCTCATATAATTTATTTTTTTACGAAATGGTTTTTTGAATGCAAATGAGAATAGCTCTATATATTTTTAAAAAATCTTATCAATGTTTGTTAAGAATATATGAAATAGCTCTCCTAATCATGGTTAAAATATAAAAATACTTATTAAATTTATTAAAACTTGTACAAAATGTTGCAGTAGAACCCCGAAATCTCAGTCTAATATGAACCAATGGGTGGGCGAGTATGTGAAAATGCCGGGTCGCGAATGGTATTAAAAAAAGTTTCGTGTGCTTCCTCGTTAAATATATTACTGCAGGTGTATGTATTGTTTGCTTCAGAATGGAACAGAAAATAAGCTGCCCAAATATTCTTAAACAAAGGGAAAGATCATTCTTTATGAAGGCGTAGAGCATTTACAACATGAAAATAAAAATTAATGAATTCATAGTACACAGTAATCCACCTGATCAGATATACTTCAGAAAAATATCTTATGCAGGCTTAAAGCAGTCTATAATGAAAGTCAAATAGCCAACTGGTTACTTTTGGTTAAATTTTTTTTAAAAAAATGCATAATGTGCTGTTATTTTTCGTACTGCTCTCAGCGTTTTGCTGCATCACCACGAAGACGGAAGAACAATATGACCATTAACGATGCACATTGTTCAAAAGCTTTTACTCCCTCACATTATGACATATTAGGAGTTTTTACCTTTCGTAAATGTTAACGTCTTCATCGTTTTGCTGCATTTTATCATTAATTGTGACTGCTTCAATGATTTTTAAATGGGACATGTTTTTCTCTGCATTGTTCTGGATATTTGACCTGCAAATGAAATGCCGAGTTAGCTTGGTGAAGGATTTTTGAGAATCTACTGTATTAATAATGTACTCAGAAATAGGTGATATACAGGGTGTCCGGGCTTAAAGCATCCAAAAGTAATTGCTTATTTTTACGGAACTACCCATCATAATGTAATAAACTGTTCATCCATAGATAGGAATACTCTCCGAAAATTTTTGGAGTCCGATTGGTTGCACGTGCGCACATTATTCAGCAATCGCAGACGAGAAAAATGTTTATACTATTTTCATTAGTAAAGATATAGGCGCCACAGTAAGAGATGTAGTCCTTACTTTGGTTAACGGATTTTAAATCAGCCACGCGTGTGCAGTGCCCTATTTGAATAGAATGGAATGTCGAACTTCCGACATCAATATCTATCCACCAATGGGAAAGAGCTTTAAAGGAGACGGGAACTTTAAAATCTCAAAAACTGGCAAGTATCCTTAAGTTTTCGTGATAGAAGACACTTTTGGTCAGAGGTGGATTAAGCGGCTGGCGGCCTCTAGGTGCCCCCAGGGCCAGTATCCCAAGCTTAAGGATACCCAAGCTTAAGGTATCCAACTATTTGCTACAACTTTGTTTAAACAAAAATGGACATATGGAGATTTTTTTGTAGTTTTTAGATTTGTTTAGTTCATTTTAAAAAAAATATGCTAAAATTAAGAACAGAAAAAGAAGTTATTGTAACGAAAATGGGAAAAAATTGGTAAAAATTTAAAAAAATAACATAAACGCGGCCCATTTTGTACCAAAAGTTTATGGACAAATTTTCAATTCTGATGTGTTGCTATATTATTTATTTTTGTAATGCCCTTCAAGATAAGTGGTATTTTAACTTTCACAAAACTAAAGAACTTTATATTAGTTATTATATGAAATTGCTTACAAAAACTGATTATATTAACATAAGGGACTGTAAATTTTGTAATAAAGCCACGATTGGTAAATCTGAAGGTTATATTACTTATTATATGAAATTGCTTAAAAAAACATTATATTAACATAAGGGACTGTAAGTTTTGTAATAAAACATTAATTGATTTATAAATATGAAGGTTAAAACACTTCTACTAATATACAGAACATACACATAAAATTTCACAGCAAATTATTTTCAAAACTTTTTTAGCAATAGCTGGCCCCGTTTGAGCATTTAAAAAAAACACACATCTATAGTTAAACGCATTTTAAATTATGACATATATATCTTGCTTAAAGTAATGGCACATCTGCTTTTACTAAAACACTTGTAGTTTTTGTTCTAGTGAACGGAAAGTAATAAAAAAAGAAGAATATTTTAATAAAGCTAATAAGATAACCTATAAATTAAATGGATTTTTGTTACAAATTCAACGCCGGACAAAAGGATCTTGCACCGATATTGTAACCCCGATGATTTCCACGCTTTTGAGCCGTGCAGCTGCCCCTTGACCATCTTTCTTCTATATTGTTGCCATCTATACGAAATTTTCGCATGCGTTTGTTTGCAAATTTTATATAAAACAAAGGAATACTATTCACGTCAAACAAGTTCGTTTTTAGTTCACAGTTGTCCTTAGTTACTCTCGGATACATCTTATACTGTGTGGTGCAGAAAAATCCCAACACCAAAAATATATTGTAGAATTGGAACTTAGGCAATGCATTTGTCTAGGTAACATTTTAATTGAATAAACTTTTAAGATCATAGGTTAATGTAGGCGCAAGAAGAGCCGTTTCAAATGTGAAACGATAAATATTAAAAAATGGCGTAATTGCCAGAATTTTAAATGCAAGCATGCAAACAATGTGTCGTACAAACATCTGATATCAGTTTGTGGGATGGAATAGCATGTCTGTCGCTCTTGGGTGATCCACATAAGGTTGCTTGATTCCTGTTGTGGAGGACGGTGTCATAGCCGTACAATGATGTCCCATTCATGCTTGATTGAAGCAAGATCTAGTAATCCAGCTGATCAACACGTTGACACTCTGTATAGCGTGTTGGGTTACAACAGGGTATGAGGGTGCACGTTATCCCTGTTGGAAAACATCCCTTAAATGATGTTTATAAATGGCAGTGCAACAGTTGTATCACCAGATTTGCGTACAAGTTTGCCGTCGGGGTGTATGAATTAATCCCGTGAAAGCGCCTGCAATCAAAGAAAATTGACTCACCAGACCATAATTCTAGGTACAGGTTCAGTGTGCTTAGTCCGCAGAAAAATTGTTTACAAGCGCTGACATGGCCTTCTTCTAATCAATATACAGCCATCACTCCAGTGGCGTAACGTACATCCCCATATCAGAGGGAGGGGTTCAATTATTGGGCCCCATAGCCTGACGGACTTCAAGTACGGCTTGGGGCCCAAAACTTGACTTCGTAGTGGGAGGGGGCCCTAATATTCTTCGTTAAGCCACTGAAACACTGGTTCTAAGACAGAAGCAGCTTTGACTGGAGAACAAAACACATCGCCACTCGATTCCCCAATGATCTCTAGCGTGACATTACCGAAGTCTCAGGTATCGTGATTTAGAGTTAATGGTATGAACGCTTTACGACGTCTGGCTGGGCGATATTTCTGATTGATTTGTTGATTCATTGATTGCTACAGTTCACTACGTCAGTCTGGTGCCGGTAAAAAAAACTGTAATTTCTGCTGTAGATGAACTACAATGTTTCCCAACCTTGTGATGAATATGGTGGTTTTCTCTGTCAGTGGTGACCAGTGTGTGGTTGGTTTCTTGAGTTAGTGTCTTTCCAAGACACCTGCTGACAAAAATGCACAATGGATATATTTTCTACGAAGCCTTAATAGCAAGGTAAAGATTAATAAAAGCAGCCCTGTGGCTGAAATCCGTGATATAAATGAGGGGGGGGGGAGGGGAAGGACCGCAATATAGGAGGCAATTTTTCTTTTAAAATAGATAGCCAAATATGAAACTTCCCTAATGAACACGATTTGGAATACAAAACCCCAAAGAATAAATGTTACTAGCAAATTATTGTAATAAATTGAATGTGAATTAGCAAAAACATTTAGTCTACTAAAATCTCTAGAAAATTATATCCAAAATTTCAAAAATGAATTTGTAAAATTGGAAATAGGAGCAATTGATTTATCAGGACTCTCGTTTGAAAAGGAAGCTCGAATAGCTCACAAGTAGCAAAACAGAAAATTTATTTTTAGTGAATGTAAAAATGTGGGGCATAAAATTTTGAAAGAAGAAAGATTTCAAAAATTTCAATTTTATTTAGTGTCTTTTTATGCACTAGTGCAAGAACAGAACTATCCCAAAGACCTGAGATATACGAAACTGTTATCAAACACTTCACTGTATTTTTTGATGAGAGATTATGTTTGAAATTAAGAAGTAAGAGCTGCATAAAAAGTAAACTTAGAGAGACGATATTGAACCTTTTAATTATGACTAATAAATTGGATCAGTTTGTTCTTTATTTAAAAAAAAAAAAAACAGAGACCCCCACTAGAAATGTATCAAGTTGCAAGAGGCCTCGGGTAGACTGACATCTACAGATATCGAATGGTTCAGGTAAGAGGTCTTTTTCAATTTTAAAGCGTGTTAAAAATTATTTAAGAAGTACTATGAGAAAGTAGACAATCAACATGATTATACTATATATAGAACAAGATGTTTGGGATAAAATAGAAACAGCAATAATAATTGATGAATTAGCCAAAGAAAAATCAAGAAGTAAAGTTGTAAAGCAAAATTGTAAGCCCTTTAGTAAGGTTTTCAAATTTTTTAAATACAGTTAAGATTTTTCTTTAGCCGCTGAGTTTTATTATTAACAATACAATTTATTTTGATCATTTAAGGTCAGTGAATCTTTTCACTATTTTTGTTTTCCGACTCTTGAGCCCATGGGCCTCAAACCTATTACCGCCAGGGGCCCCCAGCTATCTTAATCCGCCTCTGCTTTTGGAGCACATTTACGCTATTCGTTTTGTAAGATTCCTGATAAGTCTTTTAGGCAAGCCAGTAAACGACATGTTATTCCGTTCGAACACGTCACTGTACACGCGTGACTGCTTTAAAGTCCGTTAGCCAAAGTACGCACTATATCTTTTACTGTGGCGTCCATATCTTTATTAATGAAAATGGTGGGAAAAAGATGATCTTCTGCGATTGCTAATGCTTGCACGTGCGGCCGATCGCAATGGATCTAAAAAATATTGGAGAGTTTTTCAATCCATGGATGAAGTTTATTACATTCTGATGGGTAATTCAGTAAAAAAGCCATTACTTTTGGAACATTAAGCCGGGACACCCTGAGTATATGATAATTGTAAAGTAATTTAACACAATCAATACACAAATGTACAAGTGACATTAATTCCCAAACAATTGTTATAAAGAAAAAGAGTTTGTATATTTGAAAGCGCAATGCAGTCATAAGATAATTTCCATCCACAGATACGTGCAAGTTCATTCCAACTATTTTACAGGAAAATGTCTCTGAAATATTGTGTGTTTGCTATTTTGTAAGAATTTTCTTTTAACTCTACTAAAAAGCAAGTTTCAGTCAACGCTATGCACTTAGACGAAGAGAAAATATGAAATTTACAACAAGGATCATGTCGATTGAAATGATCGTGTCCTTATATACGATGTAGTGTTCCATGGTTTCGTGAGCCTGATATGGATAGAATTTATCGAGTGCGATTTTATTACACAAATCTTGGAATTTATAGGTTCTCTGAAATTCAGTAAGCAATGACATTAAAAAGGGGGTGCTCTGCATGTGATTTGCACCAAGTACCTGGTTTTAAATAGGCACACACATTAGTTTTTCATATAAAAGTGACACTTTTTTACAGAAAATAACACGAGACATAATTAATATAAGCTGCTACTATCACTCATTGTAGCAAATTGTGAATGAATGATTTGATGCTGAAATGCTTCAGTATTTTTGTTTAGCTAGATGGGGCGATGCAAATATTGTTAATTTTTTACTTAAATTAATTCTACGGGTGTACAGACAATATCTGACCAATCTAATAAATAAACTGTTTCCTCACTAAATATACCAATTTATGAGAGATGTTTTTTGCCCTGCAAATTAATATTTAGAAATTCATCTTCACGAAAAATAGCCATCTGGTGATTATAACATACTTCAATTCATTATTCGAATCTTTTCTCTCTATGATATTTATTTTGGTAAGCAGAGTTTTGTGTTTATAAAAAATGTAATTAATCTATATTTATATTATTTTCTCATTAGAGTCTATAATACATAAAAAGTACCGTTTTGATAAAAATGACATTTTGAAGGAATTCATTATATTAGGGTTCTTCAGATGTAAAAATTGGATTTTAGAAATATCTTCCTTTGTATGATTGTGTGCTTTACTCCTCTAGACAATCCAAATTGATTTGTGAAGTTTTTTAACCGCTTCCCTTGCAAATAATTTTGAAAACAAATTCCAAAAAAATTATCATATTTTTAAAAAATTTTATTATTAAATACATGGAAATGAAACAAAATAAAATATACAAGTTTTAAGTAGAATTTTTAATTTTTTACGGTTGTAAAACCATTCAGTTTTAATATTAGTTTACAATACCGAGTTATATCGGGCAAAGGGAAAAAAGTTTAATATTAGTCTTTCTATGATAGTTTTTGAAACTAGGAACAACACAAAGTTATACATGACATTCTGTAAACTGGTATCTGGTCACTTTTCTTACTGGCGTACCTCTTAAAGGGATCTATTTTACGGGACCACAGAGTACATTGTCTCGTTGTATTAGATTTTTTTTCAGTAGCAGGAATAACATCTGGAAAATGCCAGAGGTTAATCGGAGTGGCGAAGGACTAATGCAGTGTCTTTCCGATGCGGCAAAAAACTAGCCACGATGACTTTATGAATTTTTTTTTTCCCAAACTCAGTTCCATTCTAAATTACTTAGGTGATGGAGAACCTCCTGATTTACAGTAAAAAATGTAGGCTACGTACAGAAGAATCACTGCCACTATTTCCAATGTCCAAGATAATCACTCTCTGAAAAATCAACACTTTCGCTATCTTGTATCATCGACATTATTTTACTTTTTTCCAAAGGAACTATCCTTCTTTAGACATTACTAATCTAACAGCCGACGTGTATTATACAATAGAGAAATTACGTGACCTATCCCGCCGAAAGATTCACGAAACCAACAAAACTTTGAAATCTGCCATTCAAAGCTGGATATTTCCTTTCATCTCCTATTGGCCGAGTATAACCGTGATAAAACAGATCGAAGTGACAAATTTTGCTACTCCCGAGTTTTCTCACGATAATAATTAACTGCAATGTATATGAACCCCGGAAAACTCGGAATAATCAGGCAAGTGGTAAGAACTAAGTTTTATTGCTCAAGATCATAATCCTATTTCAAAAGTCTGTAACATACACAAGCAGGTTCTAATACCATTTATTGCAGTACTTCAATTATGATTAGTTTATGTAGCGATTATGTTTTGTTGGTTTAATAATATTCTTATAACTTTGAAGTATGGAAACCAAGTGTATAATATTATTCCCTAAAATAAGGTTTTTCGGTAGAGTTCACTTTTACAGACGGGAGGTTAGCACTCATGACCTCTAATACATTACATCTGTCAAACTATCTTCTCGATATACCCTTCTAACAGTCATAATCCCCCCCCCCCGATTTTTCATAAAACAGGTCAATTTTTATTTTTTATTTTCCTGAACCCAGTTTAATATGGAATTCATGGCATTTCATATTTTATTTTTAATATTACCTTTCTTCTCTCTATATATATGAGGTATTTAAAAATCTTTTTTTAATTTTGTAAAATTCAACTGATTTTATATTAATTAACAAACCATCTCTTCTTTACAAAGATTTATACCCGGATTATTTCTTAGCATGTATATATGACATTAGTCATTTCCGAGATAAATTACATACATAAATAGAAGAACAAGATTTAAAGAGAAAATAAGAAAAAAAATCCAGTGACAATACTAGTGATGTACAAAGGATTGATTTTCGACAATAAATACTCATCGCTCTTAAGAAATTGCCTTTTTTTTTACGACTGAATTTGCATACAATCCTCGAACCCCGATCTACATAAAAATATATATTATTCAACTTACTTGATATATAATTTTCTTTTAATTTTATAATTTTTTTTATATTTTGATGTTTCCTGCATTTCCATTTTTTTTGTTTGTGATAAATACTGGTCTCTCCTCGAGAATCCCTAAATCTTAGGTTCCATCCCAAGCACAGTTTAAGTTCTACAACCCAGACTCGGGTAGGTTGCTCTCTTTTGGGTACAACATGTTTTGTGGCCAGCCAACCTTCCCTCTTTCTATTAATAATACTGAGCAAAGACCTATTGAACATAATGGATGGAATATCTAAATCCATAAGTAGAAAAATGTAACTTACTTAAAAATTGCATTCCAAAATGCAGAGCCAGCGCACAATCTGAGTACAATAAACAAGTTATTACCAGATTCTGAGCCCAAATTCAAATTTAAAACATGAGAAATGTTTAATTGTAGCACTTAACAAAAGTATGAAAATAAAGGAATTTAAAAATTAAAAATTGTAAACATACTACTATTACCTTAGAGAGACTAAAATTATATATGATTCAAAGAAAAAAAACTAAGAGAATTAGTAATTTTATTAAAAAATTTGAATTTGGTGGTAACTATATCTATCTAGGAAAAATAGTAAATATATAATACTAAACTATTAATAAACTATGGAATTTTAATCTCCTTACTCTTTAGAACTTATTTATTCAAATTACTGTAAATAAAATGAATTGGGTACTTTTGAATTAAGCAGTAATTATTAAAATGTTCATAGATTTTTTTTTAATTTTTTTCTGTTTTTATAAACTAGAAATGTATTGCATTTTATGTAATTAATAACAATATTTCTGAATTTAGAGACATGTACATTACTCTCCCAATGAGGTACTTTTATAATATTGAATTTAAATTCTTCTCGTTTGTTATAAATATTAGTAACTATTTCATTATCTTTTAATTTAATTTCTATATCAAGAAAATTTGCTTTATAATTGGTACTCTTTGTCTGCATTAAATTAAGATATTGCGGATAAAAATTAGTGTTAAGTTTAAAGTTCTCTCTCTCTCTCTCTATATATATATATATGTAATGACTTCTTCTAACTCTTTAACTTTACCCTATTAAATTATTTCCTAATCATTTGGTACAAGACCGTTATAATCTTAATCTTAGTCTAATTGCTCGCGCGCATTTGCATCCAATCACCACTCCTGTTACAAAAGAGTCGTACGTCCTTCACCTCCAGTATAAAAAGCTCCGAGCCATCGGTTGCTCTCTTTCTTTGTGTTTTGTCTGTTTCGTCGACTATGTGTTCGCGTCGCTGCTAAGTGTTGCTTCTTCTTTGTGTGTGTGAAACTTCGTAAATTATTTTAATGTGATTGTCCTTGTTTATTGGTGATGTTCAATAAACGTAAGATGAAACCTACAGTGGAGCAATATTTTTTCAAGTCATAGCTATCCCTCGACCAAGTCTACCAAAAAAAATCAAAACCGGCCACGATGCTAAAATATTCGTCATGTTTACAAAATCGTCATCAGCGTTATATATATATATATAATTAGCTAACTCAATTTAAATATTTAGCTTTTATCATTTGGACAAGAAACAATTGCTAAAGCAATTCGTGCAAATGTCAGTGAAGTCAATTTGAAACAACAGAAAAAATATGTTAAATAATCCTATGGTTCTATAAGTCCTTTTCTTATAAGCATTAAAACATATGTTATTTAAAACCGTTGGAGTGTAAAATGGCAATTTGAAATTCATGGAAATCAGATATTATACATAAGTGTTAATATTTAATTATGCTGTGCCGCGTGCAATTTTTAAAATTCTGTTTAGCAACAAGCAATAGTTTATGTGATTATATTTCAAAAGTACTACGAATTTTCTAGAACTTCAATGTATTTAAACAAATATTAATGAATATTATGTTTTTAGCTCTATATTTTACATATTGCAATTCATTCTTCTCTATTTCGTTTACAGTTAATTCAACATTGTTAGTGCTGTATGATGAAATAATAAGTGAACAGTAAGCATATGGTAACCGCAATTCTTCAAGAGAAAGGACATGTAACCAGTTACTATTGTTTCACAATTTATCCATGAAAATTTTTACAAGAATATTTCAGAACTATGAATCGTATTTCTGATGAATAAAGGAAAGATATATATATCTGAGAAAAAATAACGTCTCTTTTGCCTTCTCTCGCACCTCAAATAAGATTATGTTAGATTGAAATATCACATCTGATACATATCTATTCGTAACGAAAGCGAAAATATATGCAGAGTAATCCTTTTCCCCTAAATACACAATTACGTTTATCGTACTTTTCGCAATTTAGGAATTATAAGTGCAAAAGGTTTTAAATGGAAAAATTCTTCTTTCGCTGTAACAAGATTATGCTTGATGGAGACGTATTGCAGCTATGTTCGAAAAATTACTTTTTTAATTTTAGTTTCTGCGTTTGAGTGATTCGAATCACTTTTCTAGGGGATAAGAGATTAAAAGGAAATTTCTTGCTCTAGAAGTTTGGGAAATCTAATAAGCAAAATAAGTACATCCACAGAATTAAATATGCAAAAGGGTAAGAACTCGTTTAATCTAGATGTTAAGAGATTTCAGAATAGATTATTATATAAAACTGTGAATGTAATTAACATGGAAGTTTCTGTGAAGATATCCAAAATCTTATTTTTCAATACTGCAAATTAAGATATATTTCGAAGTGATTCTTTTACTCCTTTCTCAACAATACATTATATTAAGGTTTCTTTAGTTGTTATGCTTAGAAAAATAATTTTTAATTCAAAGAAAACTGTACTTCTCAGACAAGATATATTAGCTTTCATGAGAAATAACTGAGCCATACTCTACAAGTCAATTAAATTATTGAAGCTATAATGCATTGTTGTACAATATATCTGATAATTCTTAAACGTCATTCTGGAATCGATAATTTTAAACCTTTTTCATAAGAATTAAAAAGATTTCAAGGTTTGATTTACTGCCATACAAAAGTTTGGATAATCTTGTTACATTTTCAAAACTATTAATATACATTTCTGTGAGTTGGCTTTCGTACAGCAACTGTTTAGAAGTAACTTATAATTAAAGAAAAATTTTCCCTAAGAAATTATAGACTATAATACTTTACATATCGTGTTTTCATCATTGAGATACGTGTTTGAAAAAAATGTTTGCAAAAAGCAGAAAACAACCTTAAGATGAAATGTGTCGTGTGGCATAGAATTATGATATTAAAGTAGTGATATAGAGCAAAATAGTTTATGAAGGAATTTTACATTCATGTGTAACTTAACGAAATATTACTTATAACTAATTTAGTTTCATTATTTTAAATATTTTTTGTTTAGCAATTATAGCTAAGTTATAATATTTCACATCTTATCATTATTTTAAGATGCAATACGTGGGGACGATATGATATTAAAGTATTAATAAAAATCAAAAAATATTTGAGGGGGAGGATAATTAGTTTCCTTTATTTTAGTAAGGACACATATTGTTCTAAATTATGAACACACTAGACACATAATTCCTAACAATTATCTATGTTTCCAGATGTGCAACATATGTAAAAAAAATGTTTGTTTGGAATTCCTACGCGGAATATTTTCTGAAATTTATTTGCTCATTTAAACACCAAAACAATTTAATTTTTATACTAATTATTATTTGAGCAAAGACACCCGATTGGAAAATGAGCCACATCGGAGAGGATTCAGGCATATTTACATAGGATAACTCCTGAGTTCGTAATATTAACCATTGCAGTTCGCTACGTATAAATATTTTGTGAAAGTGAGTCTTAAAAATTGTTTTGAGATTTTAAATAGTTTTGCTTAATGTTATTTGAAGAATAGCCATAAACCAAAAGTCAAAGTTTTGTATAATGCTATCCAAATGTACACCAAGAAAAATTAAACAAAATATATCTAACTATATTGTTCCTTTTGGTACTTTTTTCAGATTGTTGAAATGGCAAAATTTTGCTTACCTATTTCTTTAAACTTTAATATATGCCTTTAAGCATCTGATTGTTATGCGATATTATTTTCGCTATTTTCCCTAGTAGTCACATATAGAATATACATTTTCTGAACGCACTGACTTCAATGTCTTTGCTAACGGGTTTGTATATTGTTATAAAATCACCGTTTATTCTTTACATTTATAGTACTTTAAATTTTATTATCTTTTTTTGTACCCTACTCAATGTACTTTGAAACTTTAACGACATTTATGACGTTTTCTTCTCTTGTGTTATCTTTAATGGCTGAAAATTCTGTTATTTTATAGTTTTGAACCCCGAAAATTGGAAAACTCAAATATTTAAACTTTAAAGACCATAATATATATAATACATTTTGTTTATACTTTTCAGATCTAGATCGATTTTAAAACTTTGTTTGAAAGTTAACTGTCTTACACACACAAGATAAACAAACTCTTTCATTCCAGATGTAATAAAACTTTTAGTAAATTGACTTTAAATAATGGTTAATATTTTATAATAAACATAAAACGTTATTTATTTATTTATATTTTATTAAAAATATATATAATTTAGACTTAGAAAAATATTAGTTTTTTATTAATCTTGTCATTTATTACTTATTTATTTCTAAGCGACTTTAATGTACAAGCCAAGTGTGCATTTTGCTTCATCATATTGGAAACTAAATAAAAATGTTCTGGGGTGAACTAAATTTAAGCTACAAAAAATATATTAAACATTTTACAGATGGAAATTGAAACCTAAACAAATAATTATTTCGATATGTTTGTTCCTGTTTCCTTGTAAAATCACCCCGTAATATAAAAATATATGAAAAAAAATGGAAAAAATAACTTTCAAAATCTGTAAGAAAATCTAGGATCCATTTAGAAATCATTATGGAGTCTTTATTTTTTTTTTGCATGAGAAAACAGATTATGAGTAAAGATAAAAGTAACAGAAAATGAGTAAAGATTTATCTACCTAAATTTATCCATAAAAAATCGTTGCTATCCATCACTTATCGTTAATAGATGATCATTTTGCTATTTTTTAATGATTTGTGATGTAAATTTTCTAGTTTGTAAATGCTAGTTACTTATTTAAATATCTATAATCTAACTTAATTACATTGTCTAAAATCTATTTTTAGTAGCATTCCAACTTTGTAAAAATTTATTCTAACTGGATTACTCGAATTTAATTGTAAGTTTTTGTCAAATTTGTTAGTAAATTATTTGTATAGAATAAACCTTTCAACACATGAAGCATTTGTTAACACGCGAGTGCATAATCTGAAACAAGTGAACTCGTTTATGGAAACTGAAAATTGCTAAAAGTGAGATTTCTAAAGAAGCACAGTTCAGATATAAGAAAAATAACATTTTATATATTTAGTAAAAAAAGTTTTTTACTAAAAACTTAGTGAAAATCGTGTTTTTTTCGTAAAATATTCTATGTGACAAATAAATAAACTGAAAATGTAATTGGTGAAATAAAACTTTATGTTTGTGCAAAAGTAGTAAAAATATAGTTATATAATCATTACCCATGAATAATTATTTATGGGGCCGTGGGTAACCTAGTGATTACAGCATCGGATGACAGACCAGATGGCCTGGATTCGATGCTCCATGTCACAAAATACCCTTCTAGTACACACGGAGTACGTGCTCGTTAAATCAGTGGGTCCGAAATATTTGTGGGTGGTCGTAGCAGCAACCATGAGTGCAGGGGGCTGAAGAAAATTCCCCTCTCCTCCAGTTACATGCCTATATTGTGGAGGTGGACATAGGTGGTGTCACCATCTATCGTGTATGAAACGAGCCAAATCGTACTGTCATCTGCATGGTCCTCAAAGCTAAAAAGTTAGCGACAGGCGTACACCTAGCCCCTTGCCACGATTAATTTCTCGGGCCTCGATCTGACACCGTCAGACAGGTGGCATTAGAAACAACAGCAACATAATCATTTATGTTAAAAAACATTCACCAATAGTTTTAATTATTTTGGTATACAAAATTATTATATTTTTTTTATCTAGACTATTAGGAATGTCTTAGATTTAGACTTAATACTGTTTCAAATAAATCACAGTTAAAAATAAATGACAGATGAAAAGTTTGAATATTATTTTGATACTTTAACAACCACTTAGGAAATAATTTTTTCAGAACATAAAATGAAAAGTTACATGCAAACCATTTATTTATTCGAAAGATTCATTAAAATATTTTTTGTGATGGTACAGTAATATGCTATAATTATTAACATATTTAAGAATTAAACTCCAATTTTCAGGGAATTGAATATTTCACGCTACACTGGTAAATAATATTTTTTATCTAAAATTTCTGAAAATTTCAAAAAATAAATCCCAAAGGTCTCTTTCCATTATTTATTCCTTATACACATGTATAACGTGTCTTTAAAAATTAAAAGTAAAATAAATTTAATTAAAACCATTAGTCACGTGTTATACATTTTGTATATTTCAATGCTTAATTTATTTAATTTATAACTAACGATGTTGCAGCGTGAGAAAATGAACAAAACTCATATTTAAGAAACATTAAAAACGCAACAATGTTTTAAGGTGACAGAACACCTTTAAAACTCAATTTTCGGTCAAAATATCGATTTTTCGTTTTTGATCAAATATTAAAATTCAATCTTTTATCTTTCTAAATCTGTAAAATTTTTGTTTCTAGCTTAATTAGAAGCCAAGTTACAGCTTTTTTAATATTACTTGATCATGAATTTCTCTGACCGGAAATGCCTTTCTGCTAACCGGAAGTGGCCCAAATTGTTTGTTTACGTTTCTCTTTCATGGTATATGACATGAAATATGAAAATTAATATACCAATATTTTGTCAGAAATTAAAATAGAATATTTGAGAATAAATATAAATGTATTTGGAAATACATTTTTCCTTTTTTATGTATAAAATCTGGCATCAAATTTGTTGTTTAGTGACTTTGTTTACATATATGTTTGATTTTCATACTGAAAGAATCGACAGCGTAGAAAGTTAAAAAATAATTCTATTCTGTTTTATTTTTGCTTGAAAATGGTTTAAAGTATTGCTAGAAAGCGTAAGAGACAATTTTTTGGAAATAAATACACAAAAAATTCCGAAAATAACAGCAATTCAACACCTGTTCCTGAACACTGCTAGTTCTTCAAAATTGGGAAATGAGAGTATGTCAACTGCAGAAGAAATGCCTGGTCCTCTGTTTGGTAACAGAATCATTGATCTTGAGCTTATTGTGGATGCATTTTCTCAACTTTGCTGCCCAAAATGTTTTGCTGAAAAAGTAGAGCTTTTTGAGGATTCCATGTATGGATTATGCTCTCATTTTACACTAAAATGTAAATGCTGTGACTTTTTCTTTGCATTTGCTTCATCAAAAAAAGTTGTAAATGCACCAGTCATAAATACCAGGCTAGTATATGGTATGCGGCAGATAGGCAAGGGTTTTGCTGGTGCATTTAAATTATGCTCAACATTAAATTTGCATCGACTGACAAAAACTGCTTTCAAAAATCAGGAAGCAAAGCTTTTAAAAGTGGTTCAGGAAGTAGCTGAGGAATCCATGAAAAAAGCTGCTACTGAAATTGCGGATATAAAACAAAATTTTTCATCTGATTTTGTAAAATGTGGCATATTTGTGGATGGCACATGGCAGCGTAGAGGCTATACGTCTATGAATGGTTTAGTTGCTGCAATATCAGTTGATACTGGTAAGGTGTTAGACGTAGAAGTTATGTCGTCCTACTGTCCTACATGTAAGAGACTTCAGACTATGCCAAGAAACTCTGAATATGAGTCGTCAAAAGCCGACCACATATGTCAGTGTAACTTCACGGGATCTTCGTCAAAAATGGAAATTGGGGGGGGGGGGCTTCACGAATATTTCTTCGTTCAGAAAAAAACCGCAGACTTCAATACACGCAATATTATGGAGATGGTGACTCAAAAGCTTTCATGAGTGTGAAAGACACTTATGGAATGAACAGTGTGACAAAGTTTGAGTGCATTGGCCATGTACAAAAGAGAGTGGGCTCGCGTCTAAGAAAGCTAAAAACAAAAACTAAAGGACTGTCTGGTAAAGGCAAATTAACTGATAATTTTATCGACCGACTTCAAATTTACTACGGAATTGCTGTACGCAGTAATGTCGGTAACTTAAATGCCATGCAGCAAAATGTAATTGCTGCGTTATATCACTGTGCATCAAGTGATAAGAAACCAATGCAGGGTCAGTGCCCAATAGGGAAAGACAGCTAGTGTTATTTTCAGCGGGGGGTGGCAAATGGAACAAAATGTACCACAAAATATGCTGGTTTATCAAATGATGTTTTAAATAAAATTAAACCAGTATATTTAGAACTATGCGACAAACAGATATTAAGTAAGTGCTTACATGGACGCACGCAAAATGCAAATGAGTGTTTTAACGGAATAGTCTGGCAAAAAGTTCCGAAAGAAGTATTTGTTTCGCTCAAAACAATTAAATTTGGGTCGTATGATGCTGTTATACATTTCAATGAGGGATTAAATGGGTGCCTCAAAGTTTTTAATAAGATGAATATTGAAAATCCTGGGGTGTTTACCTTACGGGGATATAAACATTTAGATAAATGCAGAATTCGCGAATCGATTCATAACGCAGACCCCAAAACAAAGAAACATAGGAAAATTTTAAGAGCCCTTAAGAAGGAAAAAAATATTGTTTTAGAAGTTAAAGATGGAGAGAATTATAAATCTGGTGGATTTTAATAAGAAAGTAAGTGTTTTTCTTGTAATCAGATTAGTTTAATGTTATTTTTGTCGTTTTCTCAAAATGAGTTTTTTTACATTTTTTCTTACCGCAAAACACAATATCTCAAAAAGTTATGCTTGGATGAAATAAAAATTTTACATATATGTTTTTTAAATACTAATACAGGGAATAGACCTCTCTTAAGATTTTATGTTGAGTAGACATTTTTTTATACAGCAATAAAGTGAAAATTACAATAGCTTTTAAAGAAAATTTCAACGTTAAGAAGCTCGAAACACAATAGCTTCTCATGTAATGGTTATATTACCAAAATAAGTGTCTATTCCCTAGATAAGGCTGTATGATATATTATTCAATTTACAAAATGTCAATATATTTATTTTATTTTCAGTTATCATGTTTTGCGTAAAGTCTTATTTTTGCTTATTTTTTCATAAAATACCCCTTTTACAGAAAAAATGTGCACTAATAAGACTTTACTTGGGTGTTTTTCTGATTTTAAAGACCCATAAGGTCATAAAATATGCATTAACAGGCAAAATTCAGGTTAATTCAAAACATTTTCTTCGAAGGTGTTCTGTTACCTTAATGATAAAGACACTTTTACTCCCGATTTAAATTATATGATACTATTTTCTCCCAGACAATAAGTCTACCCTACAAATTCATTTCTCCAAAGAATTGTGAAAAATGCTTGAATCATTACATGGTTTTATCTTGATATATTGTGGAGCATGTTAAATGCGTTTGATATTAGATTTTCGATATGCTTCAATCTCAAATATCAATAAAGTGAACTGATGCTTGAACGTCATGCTTGGGGAAGCACGCTTTTTTCCAATGTGATTCCGAAACGGAAGAAAATTCTGGGAAGGAAAATGCGATATGGGCTTACTTCTGAAAAAGAAGGCAAAAAAGTGTTCCAGAAACATTGATGAGGAATATTTTTAATAACATTTTTCACATGATTAATGGTTGTTAGAGAAAGCTGCAAGGGGTTACTATAAATATTATGCTAAATCTTATTATTTTCCTTATAACAGGAATTTTTTAAATCATGTACAATATAGAATGTAGTTGAATATCCCCTACCGTTTTATCTAGCCTTATGAACATTATCTAAAAATATTCCAATGTATATAGTCAAGAGAATAATTGTTATTTTAAATCAGGAATTGCTTTTATAATATCATCTTTGGTGAAAACTTTTAAACCGTGATAACTCACACGGGGTGTTCTGTACACCCCAGCGACAAAAAAGCTTCCTAGAATTCAAAAAAGACTGCGCAGAACCACGATTTTTCCTGTAGCTGCACATTTTAGGTCATTGAACCTTCAAGAATGATGCAGTGATGATTGGAACGTAACGACCTTCAAAAGGTTATCTGGGGTGCTGAGAAGTTCCCCGCTAGCAATTGAGTTATATTTTCGTTCTCGAAGCATAAAAAATACGGTGAGTTTTATTCTTCGGTTATACATTTTTCTCAAATATATTGATATGCATGCATATTTTATTTAAAATTTCAAAAATTCTAGTATAAAAAAATTGTAAAATAAAATTTTTTGTTAAAATTTTTTAAAACACTTCAGAAATTATGGCAAAAATTAAGTGGGAGAGGGAACAACAGCAACTCTGTCATCTATCAGACATTGTATCGACAGATTCTGAGGATGAAATAAGTGATTTTGAAGAATGTGTAATTTCAGATGAAGAGCATTATATATTGAACAATCTGTTTATCCCATGAATACGGCCAAAGAATTGGAAGAAACTTTTGAGCCAAAAACAAAAAAATAAATTGACGGAAACAAATAATTGACAAAAAAAAAACTCAAAAGAAGCTTTACTGACACTGAAGATAGTAAAAATATCATTAATTCACTAAAAAAGGGGTTCTGCATTGTTTGCCCACGGTTAAAAGATGTAAAAACCAATTCATTTTGCCTTCAATGTAAGAAAAATATGTGTTTAAACCATATGAGTACTGTCTGCTCTGAATGTTTGGAAAATGTTTAAAATATTTGTTTTCTACTTTCTACTATCCTTAACATTAATTACAATGTATTTTTATTACTGGTATGCACGTTTTACTTGTGGTTTATGAAAAAAATATAAAATTATGTGTTTTAAAATGAAAACTTTGTAGGTTTAGTTTAAATTAATGCTAGTCTTATTTCTATGCAATAAATTTAATAATTTCATTTGCATAATACAATAAATATCTTCTACTTTATAGATATGTATCATAATTGACTTAATTTTTTTTCACACTTAGATACAAGCGTTAAGAGTTTGGGGTGTTCTATACACCCCGCGAGTAACGACGGTAGCAAAAATAGGCCCGAGTGACCAGGAGTTAAAATGAAACTATTTGAAACTCCATTTGAATAATTAAAAAAGAGAAAGAGATAATTAAAATGGTTATAGATAAATATTACATAAACACTACTTAAAAGCAGACTCCTTAAACTGTACAATGCCAAAAGAAAGGGGGGGGATCTGTTGGTAGGCTCTAATTAAATAATAAACAATTTCTTGCTGTAAAAGGAAAATGTATTTTTTCGTTAGCAATCATTTGGTAATTTGACAACCTTTCTAACCTGCGTTGCACTTTAATATAATTTAATTCAAATTAAAAAAATATATATTATCAGTTATTTTTGTATTGTAAATAAAGTGTTAGATTCATAAATAAAATGGAAATAGTTAAAATTTTATAAAATATTGTATGAAATATATTGTAGTATAAATCAAATTTAAAATTTAAAAAAAAAACCTCGGTTTTTAGTTATTAACCTATAAATTTTTTAATTCAGATGCGCTATCTGCTTATTCAAGAATAAAATTGTTTTTAGTCTTCATAATTTTTACTTTATAAGGCTTAACAGATTATATTCATTTTTATAACATAAAATATGTGGAATGCATTTTTTCTCCAATCAAATGTACATTCCTGCCTCTGCATGAGTCGATGATGTTGAATATGACGAAAATCAAAGTCCTTACGTTGACGTAATGTGGAAAGCTGGATACCAGAACAAGTGTCTTCCACGTCCTGTGCCGGACTTCAAAACTACAAGGTATTTCGTGAGTGATGAAATGTGATGTAAAAAAATAATAATTCCAATGTATTAAAATAAAAATATTTTCAGTAATTTTTTTCCACCATTAACTACTATTCGAAAATCAGTAACTACAACACTTGAAACACATCAACGATACTAAATAATAAGTATTTATAAAAAAAAAGACCATTCTTTGAAATTCCAGGATAATCAGTGTTTAATATTTTACATTGATGCAAAAAAATACTTCTACTTTTAATCAGATTTTTTCTACTTAACTTTTATGTTATTGAAATATATGGAGCAATTTTTCTTACAAAAACAGTTTTAATATTTTAAAGTAATTAAGATAAAGTGAAATTTCTTTCATTCATAGGACAACATTTAAATGTTAGTGTATATTAGAGTGTATCACAAATATATAATTAAATTATATATTTGTGAGATTTTTGAAATTTACATAGCATTTTTATAGGAAAAATCATCTATTTGCATACAATGATGCCCAATATTGTAAAAAATGAAATCCTAAGAATAATGTTTTTTTAACATTGTTCTTTTACTATGGGAAAATATACACAACAAACAAACACTTTAATGTTCATTATATATATATATATATATATATATATATATATATATATATCAAGAAAACTCTCTCCTCGAAGTAAGTTAAAACAATTTCTCAAGTTAAGTTGTTTGATAAAATGTTAAATTTTAATTTGATTCTATGTATTTTAAACTTTTTATAGTTTATATAATTCATCTCATCATCATGGATTTTTTATGGGGGTCAAAAAATATTGCTAAATTAAAAAAAAAGAGTTGTGTGACTGAGCATTGTTTTAGCAATTATATATAAATATAAGTATTCATAAATTACTAATGCTGTGCTTTTTTTATTATTTAATGTGACCAGCTGGGTGGCGTGGTTGGTTTGACGCTGGTCTTCTGCACCCAAGGTTGCAGGTTCGACCTCGGACCAAGTCAGTGTATTTTCATGATGCAGAAAATTGACAGCGGCCATGTTCGTATCTGTTTGGCTTAGGTGTTCTCAGCAAAATTAAATCTTAGTACATGTTTGCATCGTCAGACCTCAGGTGCCTCCCTCTAGGAAGAAAACTGGGCGTCAAAAATACTAGTGGCGACTGTTATCCGCACTAAAAAGAGATACTAGCTTCAGGTGAATCACAGAGCCGACAAGATTTGATGCTCACTGAGTCAACACCACCTTGGACATTGCTCTGGCCAAAGAACTTCACGCAATTACATCAATATCCGAACTCACCGAGGACCACAACCCAGTAAACTTTGACATCTCTCTGAACAGCTTAAGCTCACCCTCCCTCAGCAACTGCTCCTTTCCGAACTGGACCAACTTTCAAACAGTACTCACCGAGTCTATCCCCGAGAACCCAGCCATTTCAAATGAAGAGGACATCGAAAGATCCATAACCAGTTTTAACAGTAAATTCCAGGAAGCCATCCATGCAACTAGCACTTACAAAGCCATCCACCACCCTGTTAGTATCATTCCTCGTAGATATTCACAAGTGACTTCCCAACAGATCAGGATGTAACAATCTGCCTCTTCACCGATGACGCCGCAATACTTTGCAACAAAATCTTAACCTGGCAACCAACTACACCCAAGCATGCATTTTTAAATTTCAAATATGGCTAACTAAATGGCGAAAGGCAATCAATACGGAAAAATCTAATGCAAAATCTTCAGAAAAACCAGAAGCCCATTCACGCCTCCACCACTTCAAATATTTCATCAAACAATAGAATGGACTTTTGAAACAAAATATCTAGGACTAGTACTCAACGACAATCTAACCTACGAACCCCAATTGAAAGCAGTCTTCAAAAAATACTGGGCTAAACATCATCTCTTACTGGACGTCATCGGAAGAAAATCAAAACTCTCGCTAAAAAATGGACTATTTATTTACAAGCAATATCTTAGACCCATTCTACTTTACGCCTGCCCGATCTGGGGATCGACGGGAAATAATCACCTAGAGAAGCTTCAAAATCAAGTTCTTAGAACAATAGCCAGAGCACCTTTCTACATTCCAAGATATATATTACATGAAGAACTAGAAATAGAACCGGTCCACACCCTGATTGCAGATCTCGCAACAACATTCCATTCTGCCATTCCAAACCGGACGATCAACACTCAAAACTACTTTCGAAATCTCCCCCCCCCATCCACCCACCGCATGCCTCACAGAGCAGGTATTGAACATTTGCACAGAGCACTGGATCTCTGTCGAGATCATACTCTCTTATTAGTCAGGAATTATTGAGTTGACTTTGTTGTTATAATTTGCCCATTTTTGTTATTATTTGGAAAAATTTTTTTATGGGAAATTGGAAGTGTTGTGATCTTTATGATTAAGGAAGCGACTTTGTTTGCGTGTGGTCTGTTGTTTTTTCTATTTTTCTTGTTCAGAGTGCAAGCGCTCCGCCGAAGCGATTGTCTCGCAGCAAAGATATTGATTTATTATCGGGTCGGCCGCGGAGGGAACCTTTCGGTTCTTCTTTGCTGCCTTCCCGGGTAAGAGTGACCGCCGGAGGCGGTCGTGCTTTGATCTTTTCGTGAGTGAGTTGGTTGTCCAATCAGGAGTCAGCCTCTAGGGGGGGGCGGGGTTTAGAAAGTTAGGAGAAATTCGTTTTATGTTAGTGGGAAGTTCATGTTCATTAGGATATTTCGGGGTCTATTAAAGTTGGGATCAGGAGTATATTTTTCTATTTTTCTTACGGAGCTGTTATCTGAATTATCTATATTATTAAAGAAATTTGTTGCTATTTTCTGGAAGGTTTCCCGGAGGGTTTTGAGGCGTACAGCGTGTCTAAGACTTCTGTTCCTCATAAACCACCGTGCGTTTGTTATTTTTCTTATTATTACATTCTGTGATTGTTCTAATATCTTGATAGTTGCGGGAGTGGCATGACTCCAGATCGGGCAAGCGTATGTGGCGACTGGTCTGATTATAGAGGTATAGCTAAGCACTCTATTTCTTAATGTTAAAGGGGACTTCCGGGAAAAATAAGGAGTGAATTTACTCGCTATCTCCTGGCAGTTGTTTTTAGCGTAGTTAACGTGTATATTAAATTTTAAGTGGGCGTCAAGTTTGACGCCTAGGCATTTAGTTGACCCGGACCAGGGGACTGGGTGTTTCTGTATGTGTACTAACGGTGGCTTTTTGAATTTTCTGTTGGCGGAGAAGAAGACTGCTTCCGTCTTGGTGGCGTTTAGGGTGATTTTCCATTTATCATACCAGTCTTCCAACTCCGCCAAATGACGGTGTAGAAAGTGAGCGATCATATTTATGTTATCGCTCTGGGCCAGAATCGCTGTATCATCTGCATAGAGGCATGTGGTGGTGTATCTGGAAGTCGGGATGTCGTTAACGTAGATATTAAAAAGCGTCGGGGCGAGCAGGGAACCCTGCGGCGCCACGGCTTTGATCATTTTAGTGGTGGAGTGTGTGTCTTTGACTCTGACGGCGAAGTTCCTCTTAGTGAGGTAAGATTTTATGATTTTGGTAATTTGGGGGGGGGAGTGTTAATTTTGATTAGTTTATAGAGTAATCCGACATGCCATACACGGTCGAAGGCCTTCTTGATATCCAGAAAAACCCCTCCCGTGTATTTTTTTTCTTTAAAGCCCCGGTCTTTATAAACTCATCAACTCTTATACTCTCAGCAACTGGTGCGATGTGCATAGCTGAGGTCTAAAGCCATGCTGTTCAGGAATGAGGGTATTGTTGGTAGTTAAGTAGTCGTTTTGCCTCGAGAGAATTAACCCTCTTAGCGGTTTGAACGTCTTTTTCCGCACGTCTAGAGATGCTTCGAAAACGCACCACACGTCTTTTTCTCACTTCAAGAGAGTGCTTCAAAAGCGGGTAGGCCGTGTTTTTCTGAAATCTTTTCCCCTCTTTTATGGTTTAACACCGTGAAAGATAATTAGGGAGGGTTGTAGCGACACAATGGTCACTGACAGGGAGTTTTACAGCTCTCGGGGAACCCTGCGTTTTGACCCTGAAGCAATCGTAAAAAAGTTGGGAAGAATTTCTTTAGACACCTTAGTGAACGAACTATAAGTTATAGTGTTTGCAATTTAGCTTCATTTGAGATATTATTGCGTTTGAATTAAATAAATTCTTTTTGCACTTTTAGCAATTTAACTTTTTTTCTTCAAGTTTTGAAAAATGTTCCAACGTATAAATAAAATATTATATAACTCACTATTGATTTTATATTAATTTGAAGTTTTAATAAGTTGGGACTGTAATCTGCTATTTTATATAACTGGACAAATAACTTTTTAAGTATATTCTCTTTGTTTGATCAACTCGTATTATTTTCTTCATCTTAAAATGATGAAACGGAAAAAGAAGTTTTTAAAATATATAAATCTCTATATAATATCTAGAACTATATTTTTAATTGCTTCATTTTTCTTCTCTTAACCAATGTTTTCAGTTTTTAAACCATGATTATTTCATTATAAGGTGTCAAAAAAGTTAATAAGAAACCGAACGCTTCAAAATTTAAAACCTTTTAAACTTTCCAACTACTAAAAATGAATAATTTTTAAACTTTTGCATCAAATTATTTGTAAAAAATTCTTACGCTTTCATAAAAATAATAATGAAAAAACTAATTCAGACCCATTATTTATTTATTTTTAATTTTAAAGCCAGGTGTTCAGGGCGCGTATTGTTACAATACACCAAATTATATTTGAATTAAAAAAATGCTTGAGTTTCAGTTTACTTCAGAGAAAACATGAATGAGGGGTTTTTTATACCAATTCATATTTGTAACCTTGAATATTTGAATAAATAGTAATTAAAAATATTCGGATACATTTACAGTTGACATTTACGCATATAAATAAATATAAAGATAAATTTGAAAAAATTCTTTAAACATATTTGTTTATGCAAAATTTCTAAATATTTAATTTTTTAAAGCTAACTGAAGAACAAGTAATTAAAATCTGGATATCTATTATAATTAACATTCAGAAAATATCCAGATTTTCATACAAAACTAGGAATTTTATGTTAGAAATTGTATTTGAAATTTCAGAAAAAAATATTTATGTATCGTGCACATACTCAGTTAAAAATTATTTAAAATAAGTACTAACAATTCTTCGAATAAAATATTAAATTAAAATTTTAACATAAGAATCTTAAGCATTTTAATGCATTTCGTAAATTTCATACAATTCGGTTAAAACTGTATGTTAAGAGCAAAAATTATGCTGAAAAATTTGATAAATATACAATACATTTTTAAGTAGAAGCACTACTGAGAAGCTAAAACACAGGAATGAAAAATTATGATCATATCTACAAGAGTTTTTGAACTATCTCTTTTAAAATTCAGAAAATCTCTGCGTTAAGTTATACTTAATATTAATTAAAAAGTCAACATAAATGTAATGTAATGTTTGAAGACGCATTCATATACTATTAAAAAAATTATAAAGGGCATTGTTGCGATTGTTAAGAATTTCATATAATTTTAAATTCAGATTTTAACAGATTGACGTAGAAGAAAAAAACGAACATCTAACATACAGGATGCAGTCTGCAATACATAACCTTGATAAACAGAAGACGGCATTTTCACTTGCTAGAGCAGAGCTGGTTTAGGTAGGGGTGAGTTGGGCAAAAAGTGAGGGCCCAGCGGTTTTGACGGGTGCCGCCTAAGAAATTGCAGTTTTCAGGAAAAATTATAATAATTACAAATACAAAAATAAGTCTTGCAGTTTTTTCATACATTTTAATTAACATGAATTGAGGAATTGATTTCCAATATACTTTGTTGTGTTTCACAATATTTAAGCCCCTCAGGGGGCTCACCTTCTTTAGGTGAGTACGGGTGTCACAATCCCGAGGTGCCCTAGTGATCTTTTTCTTTTCCCACGGGGTTTACTGTCTTTGGCAAACACGGGCTTCAAGAACCCGGGGTACCCTAGTGATCCTTCTCTATTTTCGACCCTCTTTCTTGTCATTCAATTCATTCTTTCTTTCTCTCTTCTCGTCTAGACCACAGATATTAAAACAAATGTTTGGCGCAGTATAGCCGAATTCGGCTCTTGCGCCAATAAACCCCAAAATCATTCACTCGCTCACAATATTTAAGGTAACAAACCATAGTTCTTCAGATATATTTGTTCTACTTTTCATAAGCCGTACTCCTATTAAAACTTGTGCTTCCGAAATACACCTTTTGTAATCTTAAGAAATTATATAAACTATAACGGTTAATTTTGTAAATTATTAAATGTTCCTATTTAGCCATTTCCGTCCAAACAGTTCAAATGATAAAAATATTCGGATTCACCCATTCATTAGGAAATTGTATGATTCCAGCAGTAAGTTTTATTTTTTACCGAATAGGATTGCGTCACTTCGGGGATACCTCTAACAGAAACGTTTATATGCTATCGATTGCAAATTAAACATTTTCCCTTCAACTGTGTTTATTTCAAGATGATCTTTGATTTATTTTATTCATGCAATACAAGATTTAAATAAATTAATTTTTCCTTGTCAAACGTATTTGCTTAATAATATATATATTTGCGTATTATATTAAAATTTGAACTACCCAAAATTATATGTTTTTGTTCCTCTAAAAACTCTTAGTATTTTAGAAATGGTCTTACAATCCGTGTACGGTTTATATGTTCTAAAATGAAAAATATATTTTTATAACTGAATTTTTGTGCCTCGTTTATAAAAATAAAATATTGCTTTGGGCTAAAGCTTATAAACGTACTTAAATAAGTGGAGGAACAGTATTTTCACATAATATGAATATTTTTGACTGGAGTAAGTCAGATATTTATATTTCAGTTCCTTTACAATTTGAATAAAAGTTGTAAGCAATTTTATGAAGAGGATATTGAGTATAAACTCCTTGGCTATTTAAAAGTAAAATGTTTATTTTGATACCCCACAGCTCACATTCTAAAATAAGACTCATTTACAATCATATGATCAGCTTTGGTGATATTTAAATTTTCAAAAATACTCTACATGTACGAAAACATTCTTTCAAAACCATACATCACATCTCATTCTCTGTCTTCTCCACAGCAGGCATTATTTTTTTATACTCAAAAAATTGAATACAGCATTTCCGAATGTTATTTTTTTAAAAAAATTAATATGAATACACTGCGGAATTGTCGGTTAGCTTCACTGAGCAAAATTGTTTTAAGTGTACTGTTTTGAAACACAAAATTAATTGGGAGAAGTTTTTTTCTCATTAGAATTTGTAATGATAGAATTGTGTGAAAGTTGTATTTATCGGTGAATTTTCCGTTTAACACTAAAGAAACAGAAAAATAAAAAATTAAATTTTAATAGAAAATGGTTAGAAATACTTTTACCATTTTGAAGAAAAATATATTCCCATTAAAATAAAAATAAAAAATTTGACTAAATTTGCTTTTTGCTCCGTCACAAATGCCTATGTAAAGAAGGTATTTTTGCTTAGTACAAGTTGTTTGACTATGAAATAAAATTTAGATTTTTTCCGAAAAATTAATTTAACATAAAAACATTATTTATAGGATTAAAATATATATAAATTAAAAGTATTGAAATCCCTCTTTATGTTACTTTAAATTTAAAATATAATTGAAATAGAGGAAGATTGATTTCATTTCATAAACATAATCGTCGTATGTAACGATACTTCATTTATCCTCTTTTTGTTTAAAAAGAGAGAGAGATGGTCACTTTTACTCTTTTTTACATAGTTACTTTTTAAAAAACATTACGATGTATTTGTGTTTTCTTAGTCTCATATTCCACAATAAATACAAGGTACTTTTTCCTGGCTCAAATCGTTAGTCCAAAATAGTTTATTTTTCTTAAATTAATTTTTTTAAATTTTGTTTTGTTTAAAATAAACAAGTATTTTTCAACTTTTGTAACAAGTTTCTTTCTTTCGAGTTTTTTTCTTAACTCGTCACTTTTATTGTGACTTAACCGATCAAACAACCCCGTGGACCCGCTTTTTCCACCCAAAATTCGCACAAGGCAACGTCACAGCTGTGGACGAGTTTTCTCCCGGTTTTAAAGCAACAAAGAGGCCGAACTGAATAATAAAATCTTCCCCTGTAGACCTCCCGCTAACTTTAAAGGGGAAAGGAATTAAATGTGTTGCACTTTCGAAGGAATTCTCAAAAAAGAAGTAAACGCTTTCGGAATGATTTTTCAGGACAAGGATGAACACTCAGAGGGTTAATTTCTCTGCGAGTTTGCTTAGTATTGGAAGTAAGGAAATTGGCCGGTAGCTGGCAGCCGTCTTACCGGGTTTTAGTATCGGGATGACGGAGGCAGTTTTCCAGACATCTGGAAAGTGCCCCGTTCTGAAAATATTATCTATTATGTTAGTAATTTTTTTGAAAGATGATTAATATAGGGAAATTCTGGAGCATTTTATTTGTGATCCCTTCCCTGCTCGGAGCTTTTTTAATTTTGACTTTCTTTATATATTCGATGATCTCCGAGGGCATGGGAGGGGGTAAGGGAGGGGCGTCGAAGTTATTTTCGTTTAAAAAATAATTTTCGACCACCCTATTAATTAAGTAGTCTGAGGATGTGTAAGTGATGTTATTTTCTGGAATTGAGATTCCAGGGAGCTTGCAAGCACAGCACTTCAGCTTTGTCAGAGTCTGTGTGTACGATTCTGGCGTGATCGTGTAGAGTAGACACGGGCGATCTCTTTTTCCCCAGCTCCCTAGACCAGCTCCAAATGGAGCCGTCGTCAGGATCAAGGGAGTTCAGAGAATCTTCCCATGTCTTGTTTTGGAATGTCTTTACTTTTCTTCTGATTTTGTTTTGTATGTTGTTAAGCACTCTCTTGTCGCTAGGATTTCTTGTGAATTGCCAGGTTTTCCTTCCTCTATTTCGGTCTCTCATCAGTGACTTTATATCGTTGCTGATTAAATTGTTTTTATGTTGTGAGTGAGTGAGTGAGTGAGTTTTGGGTTTTATGGCGCAAGAGCCAACTTTGGCTATGCTGCGCCAAACATTCGTTAAAATATTAAAATATAGGACGAAATATCTAAAAATAATGAAAACACAGTTTCAATAAAAGTTAAAATTTCAAATCGCATAAAAATTGGTTTCCAATGATTAAAAGTAGAACAATTTTTGGTGAGGGGTTTCCCCTCATCACACATGTCAGATAAGATCTTAAAATAACAGACATCTTAAAAAACAGATAAATGAAAAGAGTGTAAATAAAAGTTATAAAATTTCTTAATAAAATCTAGACCGTAATTTTAATCGTTTCTGAATCGGTGGGGTGGGGGATTCCCCACCAAATTCAATAAGTATAATTGAGAAAAGGTCAGTTTCTATTTTTAGTAGGGGTTAAAAGTAAAAATCCTTTGTAGTATGTTTTTCCGTTTTTATACGTGAAGTTAGGATCCGGTTCATATTCCTCCTCCTCTTCCTCCACGTCGTACATAATAGTGTCTTCTTCATCCGTAGTATATTCGACAGGTGCAGACTTTTTGGGTTTATGTGGTGTCATCTTGATTTCTACATTCGGTTTTTTATTTTTTTTAGGGGGCCGCTTTTTGTTACGAGGTTTTGAAGCTTGAGTTGTGGAAGGTATGGTATTGGATGTAGTCGTATCAGTTGAAATAACAGGACTTGCTTCATTTGTTAAAGGTGTAAACATTGATACTGTGGATGAAGAAGGTGCTTTACTGGATGAGACAGATGCAACTGAGGTAGATAGACTAGTAGATGTGGCGGGTGAAACTGTAGAAATGGGGCATGTCGAAGGAGAAGGTGTTTGTTTGGATGAGGATAATGCGACAGATTCAAGAACACTATTGGACGTGGAGGGAGCATTAGTAAACAAAGGAATAGGTGGCTGAGAATCTGATACGGATGCAATATTAACGGAAGATGAGGATGGTATGAGTTGTGCTTGAGTTGAGGTACATGATTTGTTAACTGTAGGAATTCTGTATGGCATTTGTTTTGGAACGGATATTGTAGGTTGTAACAATTTTAATGGTGGGCAAACTATTTTAGTAATATTTTCATCTGTTTGTGAGGAACTGCTTACCGTTAATGGTTTAGCAGCCTGAGCGTAAGTTTGAGATGGTTGTGGGGCTATTAATTTTCGGGCTTCTACATATGATATATTTTTATTAGTTTTAATAGTTTTGGATTTCTTTTTCAATTTTCCATTTAGGGCACAGTTTTGAGTCGGACGAATGAGGCTGTGAACAATTAACGCATTTCTGCTCCAGACTGCAATCTGTGGAAGGATGACCAACAGTTGCGCATCTAGAGCACGTCAATTGCCCACGGCAGGAAGTTTGAGAATGTCCGAACCTCTGGCATTTAAAGCAGCGCAGAGGATTCGGAATGTATGGACGGATTTTACAGTTTAAATAACCAGCTTTTATTGTATTTGGTAGTTTCGGGCTATTGAATGTTAATATTAAATGTTTTGTAGGAATAATTGTACTATTTTTTTTAATTGTAATTCTCCTGACCTGGATAACACCCTGATCAGAAAATCCATCAAGGATTTCTGCTTCAGGGGTGGTCAACAGGTCAGGTTCTGAAATGACACCTCGACTGGAATTTAGTGATCTATGAGGACTTACGGTTAACGGGCAATCTAAAAACGTTTTGGCCAATAGGAAAGACTTAGTTTGTAAGGCAGATGTAGTTTCAATAAGTAGGTCTGTGGATCGTAGCTTTTTAACAGATTTCGGATCTCCTCCTATTCCTTTTAGTGCTTTCTGTATGGCAAATGGTGATTTCAGGGACATTTCATTATTTGGTAGTGACAAGATTAAAAAGCGGGAATTAGTAGCAATAGTATCTATGTTGATGTTGGGTAAAACGAGGCCTTTACCCGGGCACAAAATTTCAGGATCCATGACAGAGAGATGGTAATTCATCCTGGTGTGGCTCCACCCACCACGGAGTCCAACAAGGGAGGCAGTGTGCCGGTCATCTGGCAAAAAACCAGGCACGGCGCTTACCTGGAGTACACCCAGAATATAGTGCTACAGCATCAGGGCGAGGATCCAACGGGTAAACCCGCCACCCCTTATCTGCAGCACTAACCCTACAGCAATGTCTCCGAAAAGACTTATCACCAGCCGATTGACAGGAGCGGGCTCACTCCTGCCACCCGTCTACAGCGAAGCGTGGCCAAAGGGAACGCAAAAGGTATCCCCAGGACACCATTTTCCTCCTTACGGGACGCCGCACACGGCAAACATGCGGGTCGGAAAACCAACGTTGTTAGTAAGAAAACAAAGAAATAATGCGAACATCAAAATAAATCATCAAAAAATATTAAACGAATTGAACGCAATACAAAACGAAAAATATAGTATTAATAATGAATATTGTGAGTAATCTAATAAAAAAAATGAATTGATAATTTTGTACATGTAAATTTCGAAAAATTGTCTGTAGTCTAGACGGGAAATGAAGAAAAGGGAAAATTGAATGACAAGAGGGTCGAAAATAGAGAAGGATCACTAGGGTACCCCGGGTTCGTGACACCCGAGTTTACCAAAGACAGTAAACCCCTTGGGGGAAAGGAAAAGATCACTAGGGCACCTCGGGATTGTGACACCCGTACTCACCTAAAGAAGGTGAGCCCCCTGAGGGGGTTTTTATGTTGTGAGACGGGTTTAGAAGAGAGTGTGCCTCACAGAGCAATGAACCTGCGAACCAACTTCTAAACGAAAATCACTCCCCCCCCCCCTGCGAACGTTTTCACTTTCGAAGAACCAACAACTGCCTTTTCCTCCTCTCTGGTCTTTTCGACCTGCACGGAAACTCATCCTCCCCACTCCCTGACTGCTGGATACTATTTTTAGCTAACGCGAAACCAGTCCCCCGAACTGGACTCTCTCTATCTCCTCATATTCACTTCTAGGTTCACCACATAATTGTAGAAGAAGCCTAAATTTTAGGCTGGTTCTTAGGCAAAATATTATTTCAAGTCTTCAACTACGTGAAAAATTAAACAAAAATAGATTTAGGAAGGAATGGCAGCAAACCAAATACCCTCAAAAAATTCAAAAACCACATCAAAAACATCCAGCTCCAGGAAGTAAATACCGATGATAATTCTCTTTACAATCTCTTTACTAGGAACAATAACAAGCTCAGCCACATCCTCCAATCCTAGGCCCCAAGGCCTGGTCTACAACACCGAAATGAAAGCGAAGGTTTTTGTCAGCTCATTGGAATCTCCTTCACAGAAACCCAAGACCGCACGACGACTCAACAATAGAAGAGGCCGAAAGAACCGTCAGCAGGTTCCTGACGAAAAGAGTCACCACCATCCCCCCCCCTCTCCTCACCAGACGAAATCATGAACATCATTCTCCGGCTGGATAATAAGAAATCTCCGGGACCAGATGCCATCAAGAATATAGCACTGAAAGCCCTCCCCTTAAACGCCATCACGAACATAACCAAGATCATAAACAAATGCCTCATTTTTAATTATTTCCCGAAGGCTTGGAAAACAGCTAATGTCACAGTGCTCCCAAAACAAGGGAAAGAGGAAAAGCTTCCAGACAGTTATAGGCCCATCAGTTTGCTGAGTTAAGTCAGACATATTTATGAGAAGATCCTGCTCAAAAGATTAAAGGCCTTTTGTGACGACAACAACATCATTCCGAATTTCCAACACGGTTTCAGGTAAAACACCCACACTTCACCAACTGCCCAGGGTGAACAACCAAATTATTGACAGATTCAGCCAAAAAGCATCACAGGAGGTGTTTTCCTGATGTTCAAAAGGCCTTCGACCGTATTTGGCACGATGGGCTGGTGTACAAGCTCATCCTACTCAAATTCCCTACCTACCTAATTCACATCATAAATAGCTATCTCCAAAACAGAATATTAAGAGTCAAAATCGATCACGTCATCTCAGCAGGTGGAGTCATAAAAGCGGGCACGCCGCAGGGGTCCCTCATCAGCCCCCTGCTTTATAACATCTTTACAAGTGATTTTCATCCCATCCATATGTATCAGTTCACCTTTTTGCCGACGACGCTACCATCCTCGTCACCAAAAAGACTGAATCTGAAGTTAAAATCGCACTACAAAACTATCGCCATATCCTTGAAAAATGGCTAAGCAAATGAAAAATAGCTATCAACACCAATAAATCCCACGCCATCATGTTCAGATGTGTTAATCCAAGCCTTCTGAGTGACCCTCTCCTGGTTTTTAATAGGACAATAGCCTGGTCAACAAACATCAAGTACCTTGGTCTACCCTTGATCACAACCTCCGCTACAATACGCATCTGTGAAATTTAAAAGTCAATGACTGGAAGAAATACTTCTTGCTCATAAAAATAATGGGAAAAAGATCCAAGCTTTCCCTCCAGAATAAGATTCTAATCTACAAAATTTACCTCCGACCCTCTTCTCTATGGATGCTAGATATGGGCTAACATGGCAAGAGACAAAATCCTTCAAATTCAACGCATGCAGACATGTCTATCAGAGGCATTGCAGGCATCCTAATATACATTCCAGTCTCGGTCATACACGAGGAGCTAAAAATAGAACCGGTATCAACATACATCTCGAAGCTACACCAAAATTTCCATTCAATAATAAGCATCGCGTATTGCAACCCACTATCAACAACCAAGATCAATTCAGGCATCTACCTCTACTACCCGCCGCTTTCCTGTGAAAGCAACCTTCCCCACTTGGCAATCAGCTGAGTGTGACGTACGGGCTATTTAAACGAAACTCGTTTCGGCGAGTGAAGTTCTAAATTTTCTCCTCCATCCGCCCCCCCCCCTACTTTCCCTGCGGGTTTGACCGTGGGATTTGTTTTATTTTACTTTTTTTATGTGTAACATCTTTACTCTCGGTTGCTGGATATTTGTTGGAGTGATTTCGTTAAAAAGGACGGAAATCTATAACAGATAGTGGGGGGAAGCGCACGCTGTTTGATTTGACCAATTTAGCGCCTTGGGGTGTCTCTTAGCTAGCCTCGTCTCGGGTCCTACTCTATGAACAATTAGGGTCCCGTAGACAGAAATCCCAACTCTAAAACGATGAAAGCACAATCTTTTGGGAGGGGGGGGAGAAAGGGCGTTTCTAAAGGATAGGCCAAGTACTCATGTAGTACTGGTCTTAATGATCGAAGGTAAATAGTTCCTTCATAAAAGATAATTATATGCCTTTTCTTCTTAATTTTCTATATTTTCTCGAATTTGAAATAAACATTTTTTTCCATGCTATTATTTTTCCAAATTTCCTTTATTCCATTTTCTGATGATTATGTTCTGACAGTTGTCATGATGAAAGAAAATGGCCTCACAGAATCATACAAGCCTCTTCTACAACAGTTGAGAGATATATTTTGTTTGTTTCCAAGTGCAATCCGAGCTCGAGACAGACCCCCCCCCCCGCTTTCTCATTCTATTTTTGTTCTTGGAGGGTCCAGTTTACA
>BMAO01010452.1:0-36461 GCA_019973975.1 Trichonephila clavata
CTTCCACTGTCTGTATTCTCTTCAACAAGACCATTATTCACTTTGTCGTCCAAGGACCATGTCACTCACTGGTGGCAAGTCCATTAAACTGGTAAAGATCTTTTTTCCTTCGGTTCGAGGGTTTCGAACGTGTTTCATTTGCAGATAAGCCACGGTCGAAAAATGTTCCGGGCAACACAATCTCTCGTCGTCCGCTCGCTTGGTCCAAATATGTACACTCGCTCGGGGCGTATACACTTTTAAAATTGGAAATTGACGAATAAATGGATACATTACCATATCCAGCCATGCTTCGGGTGTCATGCTCCATCCGTTCTCTTCCGAGGCATGTTTACACATGAACGCACGTTCGTCTTCTTCACAGATATCATCAGGAGTTTCAAAATCCAAATTAAATTTGAATCCAGTGTCTGTCCGTATACACTCGACCACCACAATATGATCAATCCGATTAAAACCCTGCAACTCGATTCGAGTGCCAACAGGACAACTGAGAACGTACTTTACCAAAAAATCTCGAAAGGTCTTGTGATGGACCATGACCATATAATTTGGGTCAGATAATCTTATGAGAATAGGAATCATCTTTATCGCAGCACCAAATAATCTGTTGTGTATAGAATCTGCACCCAATGTGCCGTTAAAACAAATCAAATAATATTTTGTAGCAGGCAAGTAGTATCTGGATGGCACATTGAAGCTCTAACAAAAAGCTTCAAAGGACTACAAGCTTATTATAAAGGTAAAAAAAAAAAAAAAATTTTTTTTTTTTTTTTACAGGTTAAATTCTATACAATTTTTTATTTTGTCATCTGTACAACATTGCACCGCACAAATATTTCTTCCAACCAAACAATTTATTCCTGGACTTTGTTGACTTGCCCCCAAAATTCATGAAAACTTTTGTAGACTTTTTTTCCTTCAGGTTGTGGATTTCGCACAGACTTCCATTGGATATATCCCACCAATTTCCAATCCGGATGCGGTCGTTTTCCCACCGTCCATACCATATGATCCGTCCAAATGAGGAGCTTCACCCGGTCCGTATACACATACAAAGTGGGAGGTTTTGTATCAAATCCATCCAAAATTAAAGTCCCCATAGTCTCTGGTGTCAGGATCCATTCTATTGGATTGGACACGTAGGTAGACACAAACCTATTGCACTCGTCCGCATGCACCATGGGATCATACAAAAATCCTTCTTCGGTTCGTACAAAACGATTGGTCAGATAATGGTCTTTGCGTCCATTGACGTGCAATTCCGTTCCTACAGGAACATTTAAAATGTAATTCTCTACGAAATTGCGATACACCCATCGATGAATGATGAGCAAATAATGACTGTCCAAACGATACAAGGGATGCATGATGAGTTTCAAAGTGTAATATTGCAAACAACTCTAGTAATTTCACGAGCAGGTCTGTTGAAGCACGCTCTCTATAACCTGCACCCAATGTGCCGTTGAAAAAATTAAAGTTCAATAATATTTTGTAGCAAGCAAGTAGTATCTGGGTGGAACTCTAAAAGCTCTAACAAAAAGCTCCAAGTGACTACAAACTTATATTGAAAAAAAAAAAAAATTTTTTTTTTTTTTTTTTTAGGGTTGCCTTATGCATGTTTGTCTATTTTCTATGGTATGGATTGTAAAAGAAGTGTATGTTTACATTGCAAACAAAACACACCATTTTGACAAATCAAATCATGTTTATTAAGGTCAATTTTACAAACTTTTTAACATAATAATTCATTCAATGTATGTACAATTCTTTCTTTATTGGTTCGGAGACCGTATTTGTTGAAAAAAAGATTAGGCTCCCAGTCAATCTTTCTTTCTTTGCAACGGCGAGGGGCAACGATAACGTTGGCTTTTTCTGTCTTCAACTGAAACATGGGTTTAAAATAGAATTCAGTGTCCACAAAGTTGAAAAAAATGTGAGCATTCAACGTCCATGTTTTCAGTAGATACGCATAATCAATAACTATCAACTTGCAAATATCGGAGCTATTTGCTAGGTTAAACTGAAATCCATCTTTGGTTCGAATAAATTCAAAGGTTTGAAATTTATTTTTCAAAGTATATCCATGTACTTGCACTTTGGTGAGCACTGGACAGTTCAAAATGTACTCCCGCACAAAATCGTTAAAAATACAATTTGGTAGCAAGAAAATGTATTCTTGATCCTTCTTGTAAATCGGAAACATTCTGAATAGACAGGAATAATGCTAGCCAGGAATAACTGTAGCGCCGGCAATAACTCTATGACAATCTGGTTTTAGTTTGAATCAACAACATTAAACTTAAATACCCAGAATAAGTATTTAAAAAAAAAAAAATTTTTTTTTTTTTTTTTTTTACCACTTCAGTTTGTTATATAGTTCATCTGAAGCTTTGAGTGTCATTACAGCTTCAACCCGCAAATTATTTGGTACTTTTCAATCTATTGGAAAATAGTGGCAATTTAATATTGAACCATGTGGTTTCAATTAGCACTTAGTATGGATGGTCCCGTCTTAGGTATATTGGTTGGCATGGATAATCTTTTATATTTCCGTATTTTGGATATAGCTAGTCTCCTCGGCAAAAAGAATGGGACCATGTTTGCCAAATGTTTCACGAATGATATTGTTTTGGGAAACCATGTACTACCTCCTACACAACAGTATCCCAAACAAACTGCTCGTGTTCAATTGGTCACCAGAAATGCAGCTCTTCACATTATTGGCCGTAAAAATAAAAAATTGGCCAAAAAACTTTCAAACACCCTCGAGACTGGATATGCTTATGTGCAGGGCAAAAGAACATTTGAATGTTCATACAAGCAATCTCCTAAATTGGTTGTGGTAGATTGTCCCCATAAAAATACTGTTAAAGTGGCCCAATGGATACGAGAATTTACACAGGATTTGGAGTTGCAACGAAAACGGGATTTTGAATTCTTGAGGCAATACATTTGGTCTGTCAGCCTGGAAAGTGGGATGAACAATAGGGAGGAGGCTGAGAACCATATCCTAAATAATGATCGAATGATGGAGGAGACTGTAGAATGTACTATTGAGGAAGGTGGGGTGTCGAATGCAGAGAATGTAATGGAGGGGGTAAGGAATAGCGGAGAAAATGTTTCTATGGAGGGGGTAAGGAATAGCGGAGAAAATGCAATAGACGAAGGAGAGGTAAATAATGCAGAACATGTTTCTATGGAGGGGGTATATAATGCAGAACATACCATGGAGGAGGTAAATAATAGCGGAGAAAATGTTTCTATGGAGGGGGTATATAATGCAGAACATACCATGGAGGAGGTAAATAATAGCGGAGAAAATGTTTCTATGGAGTTGATAAATAACAGCCAAGAAAATGTTTCTATGGAGGGGGTAAATAATATCGGAGGAAATATTTTTGTGGAGGAAAATCGAATGGATGGTGCTGAAAGTTTATTTCAAATGGCTACCGAGTCTGCATTTAAAAGCTATTTAAATAACAATCCGGATGGATTTGAACTATTCACACAAATTCCTTACACTATTCATTTCACGAGAACATTAAATAGAAGGATTATGATAGTTGTTCCCGATGAATAAACACAATAGAATTGAAATTTTCTTTGGACTCTCCAAACTGTATCAAAAAATGGTACAAAAGTGCGTTAAAAATGATTTGTATAAAAAACTATTAGTACATGACAAAAAAAAAAAAAAATTTTTTTTTTTTTTTTTTTGCTTAATATATTCTAGTGAGTGCTTTGTAAAAGTGTTACTCAAATCAGTTGTGTGAGTCAAGGGTACATTGTGTGATGGATCCAATGGAATCTCAATCTTTTCCCAATGAGGAAATGTTTTCATTGCAATCTAGCCCAACTTTATCGCCTTCTAATATTGAACCATTTGAATCACCACTTTTGTTTCAACTGCATTCTTCAAACGAACCATTTGAATCACCCCATGCTGAAGTGATCCAACCTTTGCCCAATGCTGAAGTGACCCAACCTTTGCCGAATCATCAACCCTCGACTTTCTTGAACACTACTGAAATTCATCCAGCAGATCTCAAAACTGGTGATGAACCAGTCAGTGTACATTATATCTCACCTCATGACACCATTTCAACGATTCCAACTCAAAGATTAAGTCACTATGTGACTGTGACTGGAAATCAACACCGAAATTTGTTTTTTCTTGCTCTTCGTTTCAAAAACCCAGTCATTATTCAAAAACATTTTGGATTTTCAAGCTGTACGCTACAAATGCCTAAAGAAACATGCCTTTTAGTGGATGTCAACTGTCCTACACTCAAACTGAACCTAGTGGAGCCTACCTTATTGTTTACGTTTCAAACTCGACAAGGAAAAAGCCCCACGGAATGTGAATTATTGCAAATGTTGTTTCCAAAGAACAGTTTAGTGGTGATGCAATGTTACGTTCGAACTTTATTTGTGGTCAGCCGTTGCAACCCTTTCCAATCCATGTGGACTCGAATTCGTAAAAATGGTGCTTTTCAAGGCCTGGTGAAAATGTATTACAGTTGTATTGCGAAAGTCTATCCTTTTACAGCACAAGTGGCCTCTACTTTGCGCTTATTCAAGCGAATCAAAACAATGAACATTGACAATTTTAATACTTGGTACCCATTGGCCCAACGTATGACTACTCCCTGCATGCTTGAACTTTTTAACCACGCACCTTCTATTGTTTTTGGACGGATTTTGTTTCAAATCCTGAAGCGTTCCTCGCAACATGTCCTTTCTCCTCAACATCCTCCACCCGAGTTTTACACGTGTCAAACCACCCTGAGTGATACGGATCCGGTGGGCATTGCTTGCCGTATTGTCAATTTCAGAGTGGAATATGTTTCGGTCATGATTTTGTCTTACACCAAAGAGTGGTTTTTGGATACCAACAACATGTCTTGCTGTTTTGTTCCCACGAACCGAAATGCCCTGTGCCGATTCTGGTTTCCGTTATTCAAAGACAAAGCTACCTGGGATAATTTTGGACTGGGATGGTATCTCTCCAATTTTGTGATTAATTGTACCCATTTGGTTTCTTTGATTGATTATGTGTCTGTTCAATCGTCAGAACCGTATCGTTATATTCGAAATGATTTGATACAAATTTATTACATTTTGAGAGGAGAGGTCAAATCAAGATGGTCCTAAAGACGCTAGTGGATGCCATCTTGCAATCTCAACGGGATCCTTACAATTTACTTCACGTTCAATTGGTGCAAACTTTGAAAAAGGATATTTCTCGCGATGTGACAGAGGCTTTTACCAAAAGTCAACCGTTAGTGGACCAGTATCCTGAATTGTACCGCAGCAGTTCTAGTTTTTTGGATTTTTTATTCAAGTTGTGTAATGTTCCTTCCCCTCCATCACCCTATTGTCAAGGAGAGGATTTGCAAAAGAGGTTGGCCTCCAAAGAAAGGGAATTGGTGAGTTTGCAAGAAACATTGAGGGAAAAGGGCTATTGTTATGACACAGAAAAAAGGGATTATGAGATGCAAATAAAGAGTTGGAGAGAAAAAGCCCTACAATATGAGGCAACTATTCAGAATTTACAAGAAAGTATATCCCATTATGAGGTAGAAAACAACACTTTGCGTGAAAAATTAACAAACTGTCAAGCAGAATTGAATGAATGTTTACATAGAGAAAATAACACATTGGAAGGAGGAGGTTTATTTGTACATTCAAATAACTGCTTCCTTGAAGAATCTCCTCGTCCGACTGCGTTGGAGTTTTCCTCGTCAGAGGAGCCTACTCACCATGCTTTGGAATATCCTTCCCAAAACGAACGTGTTTTGGGGGAAATGGTTGAATGGAAACAGGAGTTGAGGTCCTTTTTGGAACAATTCAAAAAAGACATGTCTACCAATTTTACTTTAACCACAGAACAAAATGAAAAAATTTCAAAAGTATTGGAAACTTTACATCCTGTTCCACCCTCAGAGCCTTCAGAGCCTTCAGCAGAGCCTACAGTGTCTGTAGATGAGATTAGTACGAAATTATTTGATACGTTTGAACAATTGTTGCATCGAAAGTTGTCCAAAGACCATTTGAAACACATGTTGAAAACGTTTCAACTCGATGAACATTTTAATAGTCTCGAAATCAATATACGGAGTGTCCCGCAATTAGGAAAGACGTCACGTCAAAAAGTTTTGACCCATGTGAATCATACAAAATACAAAGTGAAAGAGGTGATTGAATCTTTTTTTCAAAAATTATCCACCTTGTTTGGAAGTGATTTACCCTCTTTATATTTGATGGAACGTTTAGATTTCTTGGAAGAAAAATATTTGGCCAAAAACACTCAACTGGCCGAGGAGCCTTCCAAACTAAAAGAGTTTGTCAGACAGTATTTTCCTGAAATTGCTTTTTCAGAAAATTGGCAAGAGTTATTCAGTAATGAGGTGAAATCTTTTACAGAAAGGATTACTTCGTTTCAAGAATCTTTAAAAACTGTTGCAACTCGTTGGAATTTTCATTATATTCCGGGCTTGGAACATGGTTGGTTTGAGACCATGGATAAAAAGCTTCAATATTCACAAGCTTTGGAAAAACAGTTGATGGACACCAATATGAAATTAAATTCCATTTATGAAAAAATGTTAAGCACTCTAGACTATAATAGTAAAATGACAGCTTTGCAAAATCCCACCACCCTAGACCAACAATTCTTTGATTGGGTGAGGAACGGTGTGCAACAGTTGAGAAATGATTTGGACGTGGCTCGGACACAATTGGTACAAGCCATTGAATCTCCTTCCAACTACGAAGTCACTGAAGTGGTTGAAAATTTACCAGCCATCTGTGGTATTGACATTGATTCAGAATTAAAGCAAGAAAGAGACCATTTGAAGGAAGAAAATGATCATTTAAAGACGGAAAGAAACCAATTGAAGGATGAAAAGGGCCAATTGATGATTGAAAATGGCCTTTTGAAGGAAAATAGGGATATATTCTGGAGAGAAACTGAAATATTGAGGAACGAAAAGGATGCATTAAAGGTTGAAAGAGATCAATGTTTAAAAGGAAGTAATCGATTAAAGAAAAAAACAAACCTATTAAAGGTAGAAGGGGATGATTGGAAACAGCGTTGTACGGAGCTAGAGCATGAATTGAAGCAAGAAAAACTCAGATTGGTTGAACAGTACAATGTATTTCAGAAAGAATTGGAGGTAGTTCAAAAAGAGTGCAAAAAGTTGGTAGATCCTTTCAAGATTGAAACGTTCGTAATGGATGTACAGAAAAAGTATGGCCTGGCAGAGGACATTTACAAAAATATTATAGAGTTATTAAATCACTTTAACATGACACTGGCCACTCATCATTGGCCCCAGGAAATAATCTCCAAATTCAAACAATTGGAATGTTTGAAAGGAAAATACGAGACATTACTTGTGAATCATGATGAAATGCAAAATAAATACGAAAAAGATCTGGAAAGGATTATCGAAACCAACACTACACAACAAAATCAAATAAAACAACAGTTACGGGAACGTGAAGCTGAGTTGCAGGATTGTAGGGACAAATTGTTGGAACCAAAAAGCGAAACTCTAGTAGAGGGAGGCTCTTGTACACCCAATAAAAAGTTTAAGCGTACAACGATTGCCAATACAGAAGACAATGGTGAAGATTGGAAAACGAAATATTTTGAATTGGAAAAACAATTATCTCAGTCAACACATGATGTATCCCTAGTGCAAATGAAATGCCTTTTTATGGCATTTTTTCAATTGTATTTCAAATTAATGTACGATTTCAAATGGAAAAAATTGCCTGACCCCTTGGGACCAGAGTTGATCAAGGAAGTTTGGGAAAAATTGAGGAGGCTAACTAGTTTAATGCAGCAAACCAGGGACAATGAAATATTGAATATTTTGTTGGGATATGTTGATGCTGAATTGCGTGTAATACTTGTAGGTGAATGTGCTGTACAGGTCTATAAAGACAAGATCAAACATTGTGATACGGTGTCAAAATTGTTGGATGCAAGTGTCGAGCAAATTGAATTTTTTATTGAATATCAATACAAAATGCAAGTTGAAGAAGAATAAAAAAAAAAAAAAAAAAAAATTTTTTTTTTTTTTTTTTTTTTTTTGTAAGTAACACTCAAATCAGTTCAACATTCAAAAGAATTGAGCCAATTTGCAAAACCAATAACAGTCGTCAAAATTTTTTCCAAATGTTGCCAATTCATTCCATTTTTTTACATAACCTACCACAAGAAAAGCAAATACAACGATATTGATCAGGAAAAACAGAACGCAGTACCATCTACGAGTAATTATAATGCACAATCCAATCACTCCAGTTGTGTAGAGTGCACATGCAGCCAATGTTCCAATGACTATTCGATCCATCCAGCTTTAATTTTTTCTTGAATCATGTATTTTCGCCACTCCTCGGGCGCGACTTGTTGATACAATGTATGCCAGGTCAATTTGATATAAGCATGGTACAAACGATGATTCCAGCAGACAAATAGCATCATAAACCACAGCATAATGATGAGCATGTTGAGTTCTTTTTTCAATGTAAATAAAGCAATGGATATTCAACCCAATCTGTCAAAAAGGAAACTGAAAACTCCTAGAAATTCTGCACCACGCAAGGTGGCAAAGACGGCTCACTTATTGAATCCACCCGAGGATGACCCTCCTAAAGCGGATGTGCCTATTCTTGAAGCCCTAGAAAATCAACCTCCTTTGCTGGAGAAATTAGGTACGAACCTAGATAATACCTTACCTCTTTTGGAAGAAATGGATATTGAAAACCCCGTTTTGGAGGGTGAACCCGTCTTGAAGGATCCTCCTGCTGCAGATCACGTTAAACTGGAGGATCCTCCTGCAGATCACGTTAAACTGGAGGATCCTCCTGCCGATCACGTCAAATTGGAGGATCCTCCTGCCGATCCCTCTGAACTGGATCCTGTGGCATTGGATCCTGTGGCATTGGCAGGGGACGACGCTGTCATGGTAGATAATTATGAGGAACCAGAAAATGACGAAAAGGAGGAATTTTATCCCAATAAAACCTATGCTCGTAAAATGCTGAACGTTGACAAGTACGCTGTCAACCACGTTGGAGACCAGATATACAATCCCCTTTCAAGGCAGTATGCTACCTATCTTATCGAAGAAGCTGGAGTGAATCATAAGGTCCAATTTGTTCCCAGAAATGCCAATGGATCTTTCAATTTCATAAAAGATCATGATGGCATGATTCTTTACCCCTTTAATTTGACCGTCAATTTTCCCATTTTCCCACAGAATCAGAAAGGGGAGTATATGTATTTTCGAATAAATAATGTGGATCATTACCCTCGGAATGCCAACGGAACCCCCATTTATGTCAAGAATAAGGAGGGGAGAGAAATTCCCCCTTTTAATGAGCAGAATGTACCCTTTTATGCCAAGGATGCCAGTGGAAAGGAATGTTACCCCAAAGATGCCTATGGGGATGAATATTACATTTGGAATGTATGGACCCATGTTCCTGCCACACATAATGGAGAAGCGTATTATGCCAAAAATCATTTGGGTGAAGAAATGTACCCGAAACGTCTCCCTGCAAAAGATTAGACAAGATTATGTCCACACCCAACTATCCCAAGGATTCATCGGGGAATGAATCCTATCTCAAAAATGAGAAGGGAGATGAATATTATTTTACTCAGAGAAAACCCGTTTTTGCTGTCAAGGAGGGTAGACCCTTTTATGCCAAAGACAAATATCAAAATGAATTTTATCCCGTAATTAATAACCGAGAAGTAGCTATTGGCTACTTTTTCTCCAAAATTTACGCCAAAACGGCTTCAGGAAAGGAAATATACCCACACGATGCTGAAGGAAACGAAGTCATCCTCCCCAAACTAGGTACTTTGAGTTGGAACTACGCAAAAGATGAAGACGGTAATGCTTATTACCCCACAGATAAAACCGGCGAGGAGATAGTGCAGGGTGATTACATTTATGACGAGGATGGAAGCTTCAAATACCCTTTGAATCGAGAGGGAATGCCCAAATATGAAAAGGATGACACCACCCATGACGAGGTGTATGTGATCAAAATGGATTTATCCATTAATTGGGGAGTGGATAAAAACGGCAATCAAAGATATGCTAAAAAAGAAAATGGGGATGAATATTATCCAATAAATGGAGAATTCATCTACGACCCTTCTGGTTCACCTCAATATGCTCGCACAAGAGAGGGAAACATCATATTTCCCTTGGATGTCGAAAGAAATGAAAGTTATTTAATGGATGATGGGGGATCTGATGTGATCTATATGGGTGACGTGTTACTCGATCGATACGCCAAAACACGAAGCGGGGAGGAAATTTATCCTATTCAAATAACACATCAGATTGCTAGAAGGTATAAAGAAGTCCTATTGAATGAAAAGTATGCGACAACACATTTGCAAGAAGTCAAATATCCATTGGATGAATATGGGAATGAATATACATTGGACATACCTATTCAGATAGCAGGGAAGGAAAAGGACTACTTTCCTCGAGGATATCCCATTACCAATGACAATTGGGTAATTGTTCCTGAAGTGGAGGGAAAAGAATTCATTTCGGATCAATTGTTACCCAAAGTGCAAGCTACCAACATTATAGGTAAATTATACGAGAGGGTAAACATTATCGAGATTATGTGACCAATGTAAAATCTACACGTCTGTCTCGTGCTGCTAGACAAAAGTACAACATTTTTCCTTACGTACTAGGTGCCAGCAATCCTCCTCCTTTGAATAATCTTTTAAATCCTCCTCCCGTTCCTCCCAACAAACCATTACCCAAAGTTTCCCAACCCCTCAACTGGTCTTTGATAGGAATGGTTTTGATAGGTTTCATCTATTTATTGTACCAATTTTTCTTGAAAGCGACAAAGTAAACATGTCGACCAGTCCTTCTGAATGGTTATGGCATGTATTTGAGACGCTGCTCCAATAAAGATTAGACAAGATGTCAACACCCTTATATCTCAAGGATCCGTCGGGAAATGAATTGTATCTCACAAATAATGAGGGAGATGAATATTATTTGACCGGAAGAACACAAGTGTTTGCCATCAAGGAGGGTAAACGTTATTATGCCAAAGACAAAGATAAAAATGAAATTTATCCCATAGTGAATAACAAGGCACAAACTATTCCTTTCCTTTATGCCAAAAATGCTTTAGGAAATGACACCTATCCCACGGATGCCCATGGAAACGAATTTCCTATCCCGGAACAAGGCACGGGGGGTTTTATGTATGCAACAGATAAAGATGGTAATGCTTTTTACCCCACAGATAACACTGGAAAGGAAATAACGTATGGTAAATACATTTATAAAAAAGATGGGTTCATCCAATTCCCTTTAAATCGAGAGGGGTATCCCGAGTATCAAACGGATGACGCGACGAATGACGAGGTGTATGTGATCAAAATGGATGGATCCGTTCATTGGGGAGTAGATCAAAATGGCAATCAAAGATATGCTAAAAAAGAAAATGGAGATGAATATTATCCAATGAATGGAGAATTTGCCCGCGACCAGAATGGTACACCTCAATATGCTCGCACAAGTGATGGGGAAGTAATATTTCCCTTGGACGCCAAAGGAAACGAAAGTTATTTAAAGGACAATGGGGAATCGCATGTGATACATGTAGATAATGTGTTACTCGATCGATACATCAAAACAAAAAACGGGGAGGAAATGTATCCTATTCAAATGATGAAACCTACACATTTTAAAGAGGTCATATTGAATGAAAAGTATGCTAAAACTGCGTTGCAAGAAGCCAAATATCCTTTGGACGAATATGGGAATGAATACACTTTGAAAATACCAGCTGACATAGCAGGGAAGGAAAAAGACTACTTTCCTTTAGGATATCCCATTACAAACGATAATTTCATAATTATTCCTGAAGTCAATGGGAAAAAAATTATTTCTGACCAATTGTTTCCCAATGTACAAGTTACCAACATTACAGGTATATTATATCGGGAGGACAAAAATTATCGAGATTATGTGACCAATCTAAAATCTACACGTTTGTCTCGTGCTGCTGATAAAGGATATATGGTCGTGGCTATAAACAATGTTGTACAGGGAGGGAATGCAAAACCTCTGAAAAAACATTCGCCAAAGATTTCCTATTCACTACGCTGGTCGTTGATTGGAATTGTCATTTTAATCTTGTTGGCTATTGTATATTGCCTGTATAAATTTCTCTTTCAACCAATAACGTAAAAAAAAAAAAAAAAAAAAAATTTTTTTTTTTTTTTTTTTTTAATACACAACTTTTTAATCACAATGTAATAAAGACTTATGGCGAGTGCATTCAATGTCGTTTCACGTATTGAAAATATTTTGGCTGCAGATGATCAGGATCAAGTCAAGGACTCGTTTGGAGCAATTGAACAACAGATTGCCAAAATTGTCTTGATTTTGGCTGCTCTTCCTTCCATTATCTTCCCTATCGCCTATCACAATTTTCGCCAGAGTTTTTATTGGGTTACCTGCTTTATGATTGCCTACTTGATTGCATTGTTTTTAGTCATTCATTACCGGCTAGATTTAATCGTTTCTCTATCCGAGCATTTGAATTATGCATGAATACGAATTTCGGTATGTTGTTCAAGATACCACGCCGTTCCATTTACAAGACATTTTTCCCGAGTGTACTGTGCAAGTGCAACCCGTATGGTATGTTAAACCTCATTTTAGATACAAAAACAAACGTTTGGAAACAAAACACATTGTCTCGACCGAAGCTGTATTTTATGATGGCTTATGGTTTAAATGGGTCCATTCCATTGAAACGCCTCATATCTCATGGAGCTCTTTGACACACAAAAAATTTTTGGATGCGGCAGGAAATTTTCAATGTCCTTTTCGAAATGAAACCAGGCATGTCTGGACACTGGATAATCAGGCTCAAGTGTATACGTTTGCCCATCCAGACGGAACGTATCGTCTCGTTTTTGAATGGGAATATGGAGTATTTTCTAAACCAGTTAAAAAATTTGATGCAGAGTCCTTACTAGAAAATTTGGGCAAATATTGGCAAGTGTATGAGTATTTTCGTTCCTTTTCCTCTCCTACCTATCGCATCAATGAAACATTTTCCCGTAAACCTGTCACCTGTGTGGCAAATTTTCAAGGTTTAAAGGGAGTGTTTGCTCATAAATTGGATGGTACCTTTGGATTAGTGTATAGTTTTCCAGAGTACATTAAAGAAAAATGGGAAGGAGGTATTCACAAAATTCACAAAGGAATTTCCTTGGGAGATGGAATTGTTTTTTCAGCCGAAAAACTATCCAATGGTACGGTAGTATTACTGGACGTGTATCAAGTCAGAGGGTTTCCAACCGCTCAATGGAATCGAGAAATTGTTTTGATGAATTTTTTACAACACCTCTCCTTACCAGAAGGATATGAAACGCAAAAATACTGTCAAAGAGTCGAAGATCTTCCGATGATTCGGTATGAAACGGATGGTTACATTATTCACAATACCACGACAGATAAAATTGTTAAAGTGAAACATACTCATTCGCTAGATGTAGTATACATGGATGGGTTTTTTTGGTTACCTGGCAAGGAAAAACCTGGTTTATACCGGCGTTTCAAAGCATTGGAAAAGGGATTGCAAAACGGACACGTGTATGAAGTGTCGGTGAAGAATGGCAACGTTTTACGGGAACGAAAGGACCGATTCATTGGCAATACATGGAAACAAATTGAAAATATCTTGGAAAAACAATCTTGGCAAGGTCCAACAATTCATGAAGTTGTGAAGGTAATAAAAACTACAAAGAGAAAATGCAAGTCCAAAGCTACATAAAAAAAAAAAAAAAAAAAATTTTTTTTTTTTTTTTTTTTTTTTTAGACTTGAAGGTTTATAAGCAGGACAACTGCTTGACTAGGCAACACACATTTTTCAGTTTTTTAACTGGATACAAGTAATCAAGTAAACTTACTATGATGGATGCGTATTCAACTCTTGTAGATCAGATTTTGAAAACACCCGTCTTGGCCAATAAGGTACAAGACATGGTCCGTGAATCGGATCATACTTCTCTCAATTTAGTGGCTTTGGATTGGAAGTCACAGCTTGCAAATTATGCTCATTATCAGCAGTTTCAAAAGGAGGCTAGAAATATGTTTTCAGCCGAGCGTACGAGTTTCAACAGCCAATTTAGGGTGCAAAATCTGAAAAATGCAGAAACGTCCTTAAAAGTTATTTTAGCTGGAGTGTCTAATGTGTATCGCCCTTATACGAAATCGGCAAACAAACTCCCCCTCTCCATTACTATCCGAGATTCTCCTGCGATGAATATGCTAACGAAAGCAATGACGAGTGATGTGGATCTCAATAAGGCTCGTTTGTCCGATACTGTCAAAGTCAATTTTGGAACGTGCAGCCTATACTGTCACCACTGTAGTAATGCCATGGAGAGTATGGCTTCCCAAGGCGTCAAACTGATGTTTGATTGCAGCCAGCCTTGTATTGCAGATATACATGTCTTTAATGGGGAGACGTTGGTCAATCGGTTTGGAGCTCAGATTAAATCCTACTTTCCCGATTCATTTATTGCGCTTATGGAAATTGAATTGAATGTGCGGTATTTTTATGCCGTCAAAGATGCTTCCATAGATATGGTGCGAGTCGGAGGCCGAATCTTGAAAATGGTGGCTTTTCCCGAGTCTAATTTGAAACAAACCAAGGTATGTTTGGGAGATTTGAATTTGTTGGCACAAGTGGAACCCAATCAAGATCAATACTTTGTGCCCCCAGAGTTTAATGGATCAACGGAAAAACGTGGTCTTGAAGATGATACTGAGGAGACTGTAGTGGATTGTATACCCACCAAGCACCAAAAAACTTGGGACCCTTCAGTTGTATATGATGTAGAACAAAGTACAGTAGAGTTTGCTTAAGAAAAACACAAAGCTCTTGTGAATGCTTAAAAAAAAAAAAAAAAAAAAAATTTTTTTTTTTTTTTTTTTTTAGATACAACTTGTTGTAAATGCTTTATTGATGGCATTATTAGTTGATAGTCTCTGTGCAGCAAGTCTTGGATTTGAATTAATGACTTCTTTTGGATGAGCTATAACTAGTTCATCATAATATCCATAATCATTTGTTTTCACTTGTCCCCTTGTAGCCCCATGCACAACAATAACATCTGGGTCACTAATATCTGACACGGCTACAAGCCCCACGTCCTTAACAAATACTGCATTATACATCAAACGAGGTAGCTCTATGGTTTGATCGTCCAAATCAGATACCAAATGGCTAGAATATTCGAATCGACTCATCATGTATTTATAACTGGCAGATAAACCCAATTTAGTGATGGATGTTTCCATTTCATCCACAGGTAGGATAATGTTATTAATTCGATTCTCAATGGAGAGTTTTTCAATAAACGTTTCAGAAATGGCCATTTTGGATCGGATATAAGCAATGACTTTAGGATCATTTTCACACTCTTTTGTGGGATTATTGTTAATGTTATCACTTGTCTCGGATAAATTGCGAATCAGTTCATATACGAGCCGATCACTTTTGGAAAATCGGCCATCCCGTAGAACACGTTTCATAAACTCATCGGTTCGTGGATTAATTTTGTACTTTAAATCCGCTTCTGTTCGGGCCACTTGCTGAGGTCGATAAATTTTGTCATACATTTTTTGTACAGGAAGAATGATATCATACTTTTTGAAATACATGCCTGACACAGGTTTCAGGGTCCATCCAAGAAAAACAATTTCCATGGGTGTTTCTACAAAGGAAAAAAACACTTCCAAACCAAAATATTGATTCAAGTGTTTTTCACAAATAAGATTCGTCAAATGATTGTTTCTTTTCCCACTGCAATCTCCTTTACCGGTGTTATAAATACAAACGGTCGACTCCATATTTTGACACTTGTTTTCTCGAATTACGAAACAAGCTATGGTGGCCTGGAAAAAATGGGTTGTGAAACGTCCACCTGTGACTGGAAAATTTAAAGCTTTCAAAAAAACAGCGAAAAATGTCAAACATTTGCAAGCCTCGTCAAAAAGAATAAGGCATTGCAAGGAGTCATTAAAACAATTTTCAGTAAAAAGGGTGTCAAAGTCACTGCTTTGGCAACAGTGGTAGGAGTAGGGATATCTTATATTGATAATTATATTCAATCCAATTCAGGTTGTTTCTTACATAGCGGTTCGTCCGTGTGTAAAGTGAAATCATTGAGTTGTTGCCAACCCGAAGCAGTGGATAAGGTACCCTATTGTCCCGACCAGCAGACATTAGGAAATCCCTGCAATGGATATAATGAAGATGTGGAAAAAACATGCTGTCGGTTGTGTGATTGTCAATATAACAATTGTCTACCTCATCAAAAAATGGAATGCCAACGACCGACGATTGCCGAAGCCTTGTCATATTATGCTCAAGAAATGACTTCTTCTGTGTGGTCGGGATTCATGTTTCTCGTACCCTGGTTAATGTGGGTTGTGGGAACCGGAATAGCGTTACTAGTCGTATGGATTGCATGGAATGTATACAAGAAAACAAGACTAAAATGATAAAGTATTTACAAAAATTGTGGCTTCCCAACGATGAGTTGATTGCTCACATACGCAGGAATCACCACTTGGATCCGAGTCTCTTTCCTCGTTACACGACACCCAAACCATTTGAAAGACGTATAACCTTCGACATTGTGCAAAATAAGTATGTGGTGGCAGCGGCCAAGGAATATATCGAGCATTTGTTGAAAAATAAGGAAGAATATGGTTATCTGTACCATCTGATGAAACAAAATCTATACATTCAATTTGATGTGAAATTTAACGGAGAATTGGCTATTGAATGTGCTCGATATGATCAAGTGGTAGAGGCGATCGATGAGCTGGCACGAGAATGGGCATGTAAAAACAGTTTAATGTATGAAGTGACTAGACTAGAATTGTTGTATTTTTTCATCTTGTTGATGAATCCGGAAATAAATTGGGCGACTGTGGATTTCCTTTTGCAGGGAACAAAAGGTCACGCTCATTTGATTGCAGCTCGAGCTAAACAACTGTCTGAAAAATTATCAAAACAACAAAAGTTTAATTAAAAAAAAAAAAAAAAAAATTTTTTTTTTTTTTTTCAACTTATGGAGCAGCTACCTTCAGAATGCTTAGATTCAATGGAATTTCCCAGCCGTAAGTTATTCACCACTTCTGCCTCTTCTGGACCCATGCTTAATGTAATGTTATTGTCACTCAACATGATTCGATTTCCTTTTTGTTTTCGTTTGGCTTTCGAGTCAATTTTTGTTTCAAAACAAATCTTGTGTCTCGCCAGTGTTAGAGCCATTTGTATCATGGACACATCCACAAGGTCCATTTTCATGGACCCAGCATGATTTTCAAAAAAATTCAACCACTGTTGGACTAATTTAGGTAAATGCCTCTGAGTTGGATATTCAGACTGGTTTTGTGCTGCCGTTAAACACCATGCATTCAAAGAAACTCCTTTCATTTGAACTCTATGTAAAGAGTATTGGGTATTATATTGAAAGGTTTCCAACACTGAGCACTCCTTCAATACGGAAGGATTTGCTGGTGTCAACACACTTTGTACATTTCGGTTGGAATCATAGGTTGGACGACTTTCCAACACGGGAAAACTAAAACAAAAAAAGCTGTTTTGGTACATGAAACCTATCACCACTCCATCTACACTCACTTTTTCCATTTCCAAAGTCAACACTGGGGAAACATACTGTATGGGAGTCCAATGGGTACTGGGTACTTCATTATACAAAGTGTACACGTCGTAAGGATAACGCACGTACAAGACGCGTGTAGGTAGCTGTCCATTCACTGCCAAGGCTACAAACCTTTTGTCGTCTTTGGCATTGGGACGAGTTCCATCAAACATTAACCGAAAAGGCCATTCAATAATTAAACCCACATTTTGTAATACTGTTTCAGATTCTTGGCCTTCGTGAGCCAGCAAATAACTTCTGTAATAGGAAGCGAGAATATCTTGGATTAAACAGCAAGGATGACGCATGGAAAGACGTTTTTGAATCACTCCAGCGGAAATGGCTCGTTCGTCGGGCAAATAAGGAAATCCTACCGGTTGAAAAGGTATCATTTTAGGAAGTGCAATAGTTTCTTGGGTGAGAAATGGAAGAGTCATGACATCTCGACGCGTTTTCCATTCAGAAGCCACCGATAGAACCTGTTGCATAGGTTCATTACTCAGAAGACAAATGCGGTACTGGGAACCATTTTGAGAGGGTTCAAAATAACATCCCCCAGGAGAAGGTAAATCATTTTTATCCAAATACAAAACGCAATTTTTGTACATGAAAATGTAATCATTGGCCGCTCGAGCCATGCCTTGCAAATAGGCAGCCACTAGGGAAGGATCACTCACAAAATAGGGAGTAGCGTACAGTTGAAACGTGGCAGCATCTTCCAAAGAAGGCATTATAATTTTGGAATTGCCCAAAACGGCAGTCCACGAATCATGTTCACAAGCTACAGTAAGAGGATCTTCTGTTTTGAAAAACACTTTGAGAGCTTCAGCAAAAGTATGTTTGGCATCTGTGGTTAAGCGATCAAACCGATAGAGATGTAAGAGGGACCAATTGGTAAAGGGTTCATCGGCAAAATCCAAAATGACTGTAAAGTCTTCTGTACGAAACGAGGTACAACCATGAAAGCGACTATAGAGACAGCTGTATCTAGGAAAATTCATTCTTTCTTTATTCAGATTAAAAAAAAAAAAAAAAAAAAAATTTTTTTTTTTTTTTTTTTTTCATAATACAAGCTTTGAGTGTCATTGTTTGCTTACACCATTCAATATCTGACCCGGATGGCTTATCACAAATGTTGCACGTCTTATGGAATCGTGGTAAAGACGGAATGCAAACGCATTATGGTCCTTCGCCGAAAGGTTCCCTATTGTATTCAAGATTTTTTTCATCGTTTACACAAAAAGAAACAACCATGGCCCTCATCTCCCTCCCTATTTTTTGATGTACGGGTTCAATTTGAAAAGGAATGGATGCCCAAGATGAAAAAACATGAATTGGAGGATTACAAACGATATTTAAAAGGAGAATACTATGAAGATCTGTATGATTTTCCCCATGGGCAACTAAGAAGTAAACCAAAGGAGAAAGTCTCTACGACTGAACTTTTTTATGCTGCTTATAGGGAATTTCAAGAAGAAACTGGATTTCATTTCAAATTTACGAAAGAAGAGATTGAGGACTATCCTTTGGTAACTTTACAATATACGGGTTTGGATGGTTCTGTGTACAAGCAAAATTATTTTATTGTCAATAATGTAAGAGGGTTGAAAAGACATGTGTATTTCAATTCGTTCAACAAATCATACACGGGGCAAGTTACCTCTTGGAATGATGATCGTTTGATTTACCAAAGCCTTCTGCTTCCAATTGAAGTAGCCTATAGAAAGTTTACCATTCAACAAAAAATGAGAAGTGACTTGAAACATTTGTTGTGTTCCAATTACTTGGAACGATTGTATGACTATACGTTATTGGACAAAGATGAAGAAAATAATCATGAAAATGCACTTTCTCTCATGAAACCTCGCTAACCAGTACAACAAACGAGGTAAGTGCTTCCAAACTATATTAAAAAAAAAAAAAAAAAATTTTTTTTTTTTTTGAATGTATTAAAGACAAAAGATGTTGCAAGTACTGAATCTCAAGTAATGATGTTTGACTTGCAAAGAATACAAACTTTAGTGGCTGAACGATATTTTCGTTTACTTCATGGCTACCATCAACCAGATTTATTACAGCGTTTCATGCAGAGATGGATGGATCTACTTTCCATGTATTCATCCCAAACTAAATTTGTTTCATTTGATCCACCTACACCCATTTTGGACCGTTTAGTTCCTATGGCTGTTGGCGTATTGGTGGTTCCTTTTCCGAATACAATCATACCTCCAGGTTTGAAACGCATTAGTATTTTTCCTCTCTACCCTTTCCGAATACAATACACTTCTCACACCGAATGCAGTCGAGATGGTATGGAAATGTTGTACTTGTATCTCAAATTGACTGGTATTAAAACTATTGGATTTTTTAAAGTACCTCTCTCTACTCAACATCACACACTGATTCCTGAATTGCAACAATTATTTCCCAATTTACATATTTATGGTTCTTCTACTTTCAATAATTTTAGGACAGTATGCCATCGAGAAGCTAGAAAGTCATTGTCAGGTGGTTCAAAATTTTAATGACATTATTTAAATGAGTGGGGTAGGGTACAATGACTGCCGGTTCTTTCATCCAATCCAACAAGTAATTATAATGCAATATGTAATGTTCCCGTTGTGTATCCAAACGAATGGCTGGAATGTACGTGTCCAAGGAATTGGTTTGAACATATAAATACACCAATTGGTTGTCTACCAAGACGTACCAATCCGAAGGAAGAATGCGTACGACTCGATAATCCTTCCATGTCCAGATCATGGCGTAATGCTTATGAGCGGGACGTCCGGGGACGGGTTCCAGATTAAACAGGAGTAATAAAAGACAAAGTATGGTAAAAATCCAGTACATTTCGTTCATTTTATTCTTAATTTTAATTGTGACCCTAGTCAATCTTTTTTACAAACCCTGGCTGTATGATGTGAAATCTAAACTACCCAGCCTATTCACGGGTTCATGGGTATCTTCCATTTCTCGATCCACCTGCCCTTTGTATGGATTCAAATGTCCTACAGACGAGCCTTGTGATTGTAGCCAAATGTGTTCCAATGGGGATTTTGTTTCATTTCGAGTGTTATCAAAAGATGAAATTTTTTTAATGGATCAGCATTTAACTCCAGGAATGTATTGTCTTCCCCGAGGGATTGGAAATTGCAATCAAAAAACATCGTATCATGTATTTTCCTTGACGGGGTGGAAATGTATTCCCCGGCACCAAACCTTGTACCAGGAACAAACATTGGTGGCCTGTCACCATGAAGAGGCAAAAGATAATTCAAAAAATGTATTGTGGGATTATTTGCTTCAAAAACCTGCCACGGAGGTAGACAACCCTTACGAAACATTGGCGGATGGGAAAACCTTAAGATTTCAATGTCAATGCAATTCATTAGATATTTTGGGGAAACCTATGATGTCTGTTTTACCTTTTGTATGTTCTGCAGATTATTGTATTAAAGACTTTTTAAACCCCCTACCGATGATGGGGTATCGAAATTCAAAATGTGAATGTGGACCCAATTTACATTTAGATCCAAATGATGAGACTTCTCCCTGTGTGGTGGAAAGATCCCGAATTGAAAATGGCGTGTTCATAGGGGCAGTAGAATGCATGACCAACTTTTCGTGGAAAATGAATCCAATTTTTTGCCCACACGATGAAGGCATGTTGAGTTTTTCCACACCAGTGTTGAGTAGTAATTCTTTTGAGAAGATGGTATCACACCTAGTAGAGTAAAAAAAAAAAAAAAAAAAAATTTTTTTTTTTTTTTTTTTACTGAAGGTTTTAAAGCTTTAAAAACTTTCGATCCAAAGTTTTGTTCATTTATTAGAGTATTGAAAAGAAACCAAGAGGTATGAGTGCCTATTTGCACAAAATTGATAGTGTGGAAGAAGCTCCGACGACCGATGCCTACCTTTTATACAACCTCAAAGGAGGTATTTACTATGTTAAACAATCCGATTATCACAATTTTGCCCATTATTGGTGCCGACAAGAGCGCTTTGGATCCATTACTATGGATTTGGCTACTTGCGAGCAACATTCCCTCACTTTGGATTTAGATTTTTCTTCCCCAAGGATACTGGGGGACTGCCCTGTACCTCCATCATTCCTTTGATTGAATCTACGCTTAAATTGCAGTTTTTTCCCCATGTCAAGCATTTTACGTACATTATTGCTGCTCGATCTGGAGGTCGTGGCTTTCATATTCATTTACCTGAATTTGTTATTGGACATGATGATTACATTTTATTTTGCCATCAACAGAGTGTTCCTTTACATTACGTTATACAGGGGAATGGTACTTATAAGCTGGACATTTTGCAAAATATGATGTTGGCGGGTTCAGGAAAACCTGACACTTCTGCCTATCGAGCCATGGAAATGATTTATGTAGATGAAAAAGAAACGTATTCTATTGATTTCCGAAGTAAAACCTTGTTGGAGGAACTGACTCGATTGAAAAAATCGTTTAAACGCGTCAAACACAACACTGATTCCTATTTCAGGAAATTTTTATTTTTGGACGAGCGGCAGGCCAAACAACATTTATTGGGTTTTATGATGCCTGTCGTGACTCCTTTTCCCCCTTTGTATAAATTATCCTATTCGACACTCATTAGCAATACTCCCAGCGAATCGTGTCATGTGGAAGATATCGCCACGTTCACCTACAAACGTACCCAGGATTTAGGATACATTTCAAAAGGAAAGCAATTGCTGTTTGATGGATCGCATTTTTTAAAAACTTTTCATTATTTGCGCTTCAATGCCTTTCTCATGGGCACTTTGGAAACGAATAATGCGGCTTTGAAGCGATGGTATCAAAGAGCCTTACGCATGCATCCTGAAACCCTCCATATTAATCCCATTTTTGACTCGATTAATCAAATTTTGCGAGAAAATAATACAAAGTTTCTGGATGATTCCAATCCCATCAAAACGATTTTGGAGTATCACCAGGGGTATTACTTTCTCCCCACCTTTTATGCCTTATGCAAATATTTAAACATTTCCACCGTGATGATGGTGAACCATTTAAGAGGGGTCTTGGATAAAGATTTGTTGCCTTTGTTGGATCGTATGGAACAGGTGGGAGAAGAACACACTCAAGTGATTATGAAAGATTTTACCCTGCAAACCATCATTTTTTGTGGCAACAACTTATGTGAACGGTACACCCGATACCGGGATAAGCTCAAGCAAATTGTTCACGATTCCCAACGGGCCATTTTAAGCGTTTCGACTTTGGCTCAAATGACTGAATTGTTGCGCAATTTACAAGAGAGTCATTTTCCCATTCAAGTCCTCAAATTGCCCAACTCGTTACGCAAAGCCAACGCTTTTATTTGGAATTGTTTAACGGAATCCTGGCAAGAAATTCAAGGCGACAAGGAAAAGGATTGTCACATGAACAATTTATGGAATGCCATCTGCACGTATTTGGAAGAATATCGGAAATCAGGCAAATATGGGGGTCCAGAACCCGAGGTGACCCAGAAATTTAGCATCAGTGCTGTCATTTCCACCATTACCAGCGACATCAATATGGAACGAAAGACGATTCAAATGGATCGACACAAGTGGTTTATACGTACGGCGGACGGATTACTGGATATCTTGACGGGTCAAGTGGGTGGCACGGTGCCTGAATTATTTTTATCGGATCGGAAATTGGGAGTTGAATTTTCCCGAACGGAATTGGTGCATTGTATAACCACTCCCCCGAGTTGGAAGCTTTGTACCATTTAATGACGGACAAATCTTTTTTCCTTCAGTATTTAAAAGCTCTCCTAACAGATCGGACGGATGATTTGTTTGATACTTTGTATGAAATGATTCAAGAAAAGTTTTCCAACTTGACGAATAATCCTTATGCTCTTTCCATGATGCATTTTATGGTTCATTTGAGTAAATATACCGCTTTCGAACACGACCTCTTGATGTATTTGTGTGATGTTTTGGCCAGTATTTTTATCGCCACCAATTACGAACGAAAATTTTTTGTCATGAAGGGAGAAACCTCCAATGGGAAAAGCAAATTGTTTGAAATTTTGGCGCGTGTCTTTGGAGGGTATTATCATTGTATTCAATCTGACAATTTAAAACCGGGATCCTCTAGTGCCAATCCCACTCCCGACTTGGCTTCGACTTTGTTCAATTGCCGCATTGTTACCACCGAAGAACTGGAAGGGAAACTGAATGAAAATCGAGTCAAGCAAATAACGGGCAATTCCTGCGTGACTTTTCGAAACATGTACGAATCGAGTCAAGGAGGGATTCCAACCGCTAAGCTCTTTACCACCACGAATAATTTACCCGATTGTCGAGCGACCGAGGCTTTTCAAGACCGAGTCGTGGCCATTCCTTTCATGTCTCGCTTTGTGAATAAAGCTCCCTTAACCACATCGGAGCAAGTACGGCTCAACCGATATGGAAAGGACGAATATGTGGTGGAACGATCGTACATTGGGTGTTTTCTGATACTCCTGTATCACCTGAAAAAATACATGGATATTAAAAATGGACTCTTGCATTATCGGGACGAGCCGCCTAGTGTGGTGGAATACACCAAAATTTATTTGTTTAATACAGACGTGTACAATCAGTTTAAAACACACATGGATGTGCAAGAAAATCTGAATACCATGACCGATTTAAGATCGGCGGTCCGTCAGTTTCTCAAGAGTACCAAGAATAATACGACGCCAGAAACGGATTTAATTTTAAAATTTGAAGAAGAATTTTCCGAATACCGGCGTCGATCTGATTTTCAATTGGGACACTATACGAGTATATTGGATCAAACGCTGATTCGTTGACGTTAGAAAACACTAGCTTGCAAGAAGAAGCAGAAGAAGAAGGACCCAAAAGATCCCTTTCCGAAGTGGAGGGACCCCGCAAAAGACACTGTAAATCCACGGAAACAGCTGTGGTGTATTACGAAAATGTTATTATTCGAAATTTACGCAAAATGGGAAATGAAAATTAAAGAATATGGATCATGCTGAAGAGTATTATGATTTGAAAGTGTTGAAACGCTCCAATCATCGTTTGGATCGATTGGTGGATTTTGTAGCCCATACAAATGGCTACAAGTTGAGAAAATTTGGTTCTCCGAGTAAGCTTCTACCAGGATTTAACAATGTGACACCTGAGCTGGTCAGAGAGTTTAAAAATGAGGCTTATGCCCATTTGAGACAGATTCAAACCAATCGAGTAGAGTACGGTTATTTGTTTAATATTATTGATGAAAGAGATGGAATATCTCATGCAGTTTACATTAAATATGAACAATTTCCCCTCATGGAAGGAGATGTATTGCCAGAAATTTATGCGATTGCTCATAAATTGGCTGAACCCAATACCGATATGTACGATGCCACCTGTCTGTATTTACTCATATTTTTGGCATTGCTAGTCAATCGCCACAGCAACTGGGCAACAATTGATTTTTAACAAATTGCAATTCTGAACATCCATACGCCATGTACGTCAGTTGGATAGCAAAATGTAAAAAGTCTTTTGTGTATTCTCCAAGCCCACAGGGATGTTTATTGATAACCAAATGCAGCTCAAAGTAAAAAAAAAAATTTATTGTACCTTACTATAAAATCAAGTAGTGTGCTAGTGAAATTTATTTACATCATGGACTCTTCATCAGAATTTGTTTCTGAATTCAAGCGTGTTTTATCCCTCATCTATCCTCCATACGAATTTCCCGATGTGTATGGGAGAATTATCAATTTTAACTGGTTTCCTAATCCCCATCATCAAGAATGCTTTCAACAGCACTGTGTGGATGTTGCTCGCCGTATGGATGCATTATGCCGTCGAGATCATCTTTTACAAGAGATATGGAAAGAAGATATTACCTATGCCTACCTGGTAGGATTTCTTCATGATATTGGAAAACCTTTCGTTACTCGAATCAACTTTTTGGGACAACAAGGTTTCAGAGGTCACGCTCAAGTGGGTGCTCGTTTGGTGACTTTGAGATTTCAAGACGAAATTCCAGAAGATGTTTTGCTTACCATGGGAGTTTTGATTGATTGTCACATGTGTTGCTTGCGAAATCTTTCCTTCTCCTCGGAACATCGATTGCGAGTCAATGCCATCTTGCACATGTACCTGCCCACCCTTCCGCATCTGTTAAGTTTGTTGATGCGTTTACATTCTGCCGATCAGTTGAGCAAACAACCTCCCGTCCAAGTGGATGGCTCTGGCTACTTATACCAAGCTCCATTTACTTTTCGAAAAGATCGTCGAGTGGTCATTTTTCTCCTTGGACCTATGGGATCAGGAAAAAGCACCATTGCTCGAGCCTTGACAGAGGAATTGGCCAGTTGTGGATCCGTTTTACATTTGCAACGGGATGAAATTCTCATGAAGTTGGCAAAAGAAGGAGAATCCTATTCCAGTTGTTACTACCGCATTAAAGGCGATCCCGCTTTAAAACGACAATTGCAAACCCTCTGGCAAGAATGCTTGGACTCTGCTTCAGCAGATATCCTTTTGGTGGACACGTGTCAAACCTATTTCTGGTCCAATATGATTGGCTTTGAGAATTGTTTCCGAATTGGAGTGTATTGTGTGCCTTTCAACTTGTTCGACCCTGAGGCCCATTGGAGAAATCCACGTATAGAATTTCCACCTGAAAAGTGGTCTGGATATCCTTCTCTCTTGATGGAACAATGCCCATGGAGTTTGGAGGTGGGAACCGGGCTGTGGAACCTTGTGCCTTCTCTCGTCAAACGATACTTTGATCAGTCTTGGCCAGAGTCTTTGGAACATCACCCTTCTCTGGCGACTTTATGGAATGAATCGTTTGTTTCCAAAATGTGTGCACAATTTCCTTTTAAAGGAATTCAAATTGAGGAAGAATTTTCATTGATGGACCACAAAGTATATCGATCCACCTATACGCCTGGAAAAGATGTCACCTGGGGACCGACACGTTTTTACCGAGGAGAATATTTGTTGCAAAAAAAAATACAAAGATGGTGTATCCCTTACGTTCCGTTTACCCACTTTTACGCGTCATCCAACTTTTCCTCCCACCTTTGATCACGTCGTGGTGACCCCTAAATTTGATGGAAGTTTGGTGAATATTTTGTTTATCCCTCTTCAACATCCCTATTATAAATTGCTCAAGGAGTGGTTTCAAGGAGATCGGAATGAATTTGGACTCTTTTTGGTGGGATCCAAACAAAAACTCATCATGGAGGATTCTCTCCGTAAAAAGTTTAATTCTGTGTTGGGATCCAAAAGTTTTAACACGTTTATCAGTTCCATGACTCGTATTTTGAGGACCAAGATTGCCTCAAGACGTTGCATTTTGAAATGATGACTGAAGCCGATAGCACCGAATTGAACGTGTACTATCCTGAAAACTTTTTTAAATTCATAGGATGCACTACTTTTACAAAGGATGATCGACGGTTTGCTTTGGCAAAACCATCCGATGTAAGAGCTATTCCCCAAAAGACGTTCCAGACAAAGGATGCGTGTGAAGCTTATTTGGAGGAGTTGCATGACCAATTTTTGAAAGGAGACACATTGTGTGAACCTGAAGGATGCGTCCTGTATTTTTGGGATGCCCAAGGATGTTTAGTGGACATTGTGAAAAAAAATTTCCCGAATATTTGCCGGTCGTGAATCCCAACAAATATCCCAAACAGTATCAAGAGACACTGACCAATCCCTTATTGGCTGAACGGTTTCAAAAGATTCGAAAATTGAAAAAGGATTTGGATACCTCAGTCTTGAAAAAGGCCATTCACGAGTTTTTGAAAAAGGATACCAAAGATCGCAAAGAATTTGCCTTGTATCTGGAAGAAAATAGATTTAAAATTCAAGAGTTTCAGACTCAATTGGATGAAATTGCAGAGAAAGCACGCATGAAAGCCAGAAATATTCGTCAGGATTTTTTTTTGAATTATCCCTATATACAAAAGACTATTGCAAACATATTTAGACCCTTGGGAGAGATTGTGGATGAAGAATAAAGATATGGCAGAAAGAGAAACACATCGAGATTGTGAGAAAATGTTTGTCAAAAGAGCTCTGGGGAGCGAGAGAGACATATTTTGACAAATTTTTTAACCTAAGTCTACATATCCTTGGATGAAATTGAAAAGTTGATGTTGGATGAACCCGCCTGGGAAATGTCTGCAACATCGAATCGAGTACAAATGGAAAGGGAATATCTCACAAGAATTCTTCACCGGGAGCGGAAAAATATACTGTCTATTTTAACAGGAATTCAATGGTCTTTGGATCATTTGAAAAATTGTTTGGGTGAAAGTGCTACCATCACACCTGAAATTGTAATACTAAACGGAAAGTAATTTTAAAAAAAAACACTATATTTTGCATTAATCTTATTTGCACGGAATACATTGTATTGTTTGTTTGTCATTACTCTGGTAATCTCGTTGTGTAAACCATATAATCCTTTAAAAAAAAATCTTTTTTTTAAAGGGTAATATAAAGAATGTCTTACCACACTTTTCTTCAATCATTGTTTGGAAGCCAGTATACTTTGCATCGATCCTATTTGCATGGAATACATTTATATTGTTTGTTTGTCATTACTCTGGTTATTTCGTTGTGTGCCTACACAACTCATCATATTAATCAAGAAAGTCTAAAGACTTTTGACCAAAGAGTTCATACTCTTCGAATGAAATATGCCGCCGCTGAACGTTCCGCTCACGTTTGAGCCGATTCTTGGCAAATATGATGCGCATATTCGGAATTTTATTCATTTTTTGGATACCCGAGTCGATTGCATGCTGATTTACGATGGACCCCTGGATATTCATCAACATATTCGAGAACGTACATTGTATGCTCTCTCGGTACAGCATCGACCGACCAAGAAAATCTTGCGTAACGTGTATTCGATCATGCTGGGATCTCAAATAGATTTGGCCATTCGTCATCTGCAAGTGTGTTCCTTTGAAGCGGATATTCCCACCGTTTCGAATGCCTCTTTTCAAGAAGTGGATATTGGTCGTGGTTTCTTTATCATTTGTGGCTTTTTGCGCCATTTACCCTATTTTTTTACGAATGATTCAACTCACACGCATATGGTACAAAAAAAATGGTTCGTGTGTTTACCTACGATGCCTTGGATCGGGGTAAGGAGTTGAGCTATTACCTCGCAGATTGTCCACCCAAACAACGGGGAGACATGGTGGTGGTGGGCAACGATGGTTCCGAATCTACCGAACAAGTGGATTTCTTTTTTGATCATTGTCCTTACCGGACCGATGCTGTTGCTTACATGGCCCAAGTGTATCAACAGAATCGATTTGATATTGATTCCTTGGTCAATAAAATTGTGGTGAGTCCTGGTCATTTGTTTACCAAACTCTTTGTCAAATATTTGTATGCTCCCCTGCGGAAAGGAAATTGGTCTTTGATTAAATCCAAAACGGCGTTGGTGGTTAAATCCATTGAGACAGGATGTTTATTGCACGTCTTGTCCAGAAAAACAGTTTACTTTAAAGAAGGGAAATCGGCAGGTAAAATGACGGTGACGCCTCATGAATCTCATCGAGAAATTGGATCCAATGGAGAAGTGTTTGTGGAAAAAACCATTGGATGTTATCGAGAAGTCAACATGCAAACGTACCCTCTCAATCCTTACTTGTCGTATCTCATCGTCCGTCAAATGTCCAATAAAGTCAAACATAATTCAGTTCCCTCCTTTCACGATAGTTATTTGGGATTTTTATGCATTTTGGGTTGTTTTGAAACGAAAATTGTGGGAAGAACCACCATGATGGTACGCAACACGGTCGTTTCTACCTGTGATGCGTTGGATCCCGTGTTTCATGATGCCCAGCGCGATACCTTGTGGACGTGGTTACAATTGGAACCCAATTCCCACATTCACCCTCATTACTTTGTCGTGATCAATGAAGCCTGCGTTCCTGTCACCGTGGCTTGTTTTCAACGCATTCAACTCGAAGCTCTCAAACAACAGTTTCAACAGGTGGAATGTTTTACAGAATCCAATTTCATGTACATACGTTATAAAGTAGGATTACTCTTTAAACGTTTACCGGGAACGGATGTTTGGGTGACTCCCAAGGACAAGATGTTTTGGGCTCGGAAATTGTTACAACTCCATACGATGGAAGAGCTCATTGACCGTTTTGGATATGATTTCATTACCAGTTTTCATGTGGATTTGAATCCCCTTTTCATGCACAATGCGTTTCCTAAAAACACATTGGCTTTTAATGCGCTTAAAAATGCCGTGTTGGCGACCGATGCACGGTATGCTCACTATTTTATGGATAGTTTATCAGCCTATGCTCGTCAATTGACACCGTATCATCAAATCGTTCAAGAGCCTGTACAAGATGGAATTTCACCGCATTTTGCTCTCCGTGTACCTCATGTCGTGGTATCTTATATGAGTTTCTTGGGATGTACTCAAGAAGATGGAATAGTGTGTCGTCAATACGTGAACGCCTTTGATTGTTGCCGATTTTACACGATACGGATTAAAATAAACGCCGATGGATTAGTGATGTTTCATCCTGTGCAGGGAGACGCGGATGAGACCAGTCTCGTAGGGACGGTGGTGCATTTTGGAGAGACTCTGTTACAACTGGAGCCCTTTTCCATTCACGTGCGCACCGTTCCCATCAAGGACCAAGTGATTCAATTGCATTTCAATAAACCTCCCTTTCGAGGGATTCAACACTATTTATCAGCTCACACGTTAAGTATTTGCTTGGAACAAGATCATTGGGCGAGTACGGGCGATAAATTGTGTAGTTTTCACGGTCAGAAAGGAGTGCTACGTCTCATGAAAACATTACCGTTGTTGGATGAACGGATTCAACCCGACTTGTTGGTGAATCCCTATAGTTTGTTTCGAATGACTCCTTTACTTACTCGGGAGAATCAAGCCCACCCAAGGGGTTTCGAGCTGTGAATCGACCCTCCGAGATGTAACTTTATTAAAGAAAACAAAAAAGTGTACAAAGTGGTCCCGAAGGAGGGACCCTCCCCACAAAATTCTTGAGTAAAGGGGGGAAATACAGATGGAAAGCTTTACAATTTTGTATAACATTGCAAATACAAAAAAAAAAAAACACACACAAAACACAAACACTGACGCTGTCTAACTAATGAGACAGGAAAGACATGAAAAAAGTAATAAGAGAAGCGAGGAAACCCCTCCTGAATGGGTGTTCGAGAAAGGGGAAGAAAAAGATAGCGGAGGTCCAGACATTTTTTTTTTTTGTTATATTTTGGAAAGAGCAATAATGGCCGGTTCAGGAGCGGCAGCAGAGTGGGATCCTGGAAGACGTCCCAAAAGACGCAGGGGGGGGGGCCAAAGGGGAGGCACCATATCCAATGACCTCCCCTCTCCAAAAGCTTTGCACCCCAAGGCAATGAAAACAACAGAGAGGGAATGCAAACCAGTCATTCAAAAAAGAAGAAAGAGGGAGGGGAGGGAGACATTGGCCAAATGACGAGATCCAGCAAATGGCCGGGAGAAAACCAAATTAATTTTTTGAAAAAAAAAATGAAAAATGAAAAGGAATAGCAAGAGGAAGGCCAATAAACAGAAAAAAGGATCGCTTAAGATAGCCTATCACAAATGGAATTTGAAATCACAAAGCAAGAAATTAATTTATTGTGGATAGTGCGATTATTAGTAACAGAGTTAACCCAAGGAGAAAGAGCATTTCGATTGGGATTAACAAGATGATGATCGGCAGTGAAGGGGCAGTGGAAAACGTAATGGTCGGCGTCCCCGTGCGACCCACAAATGCAATTTGTAGAGGAAAGAAGATTGAACCTGTGCAAGTAAGCGGGGAAAGGGCCATGATTAGTTAGAAAATGGACCAGATATTTAGAAATTGGAGGAATGTTAAAGTTAGGATTTTTAAAAAAGCGTTTGACCCTAAGCCCCGTATTGCAATCATTCCAATAGGAGGTCCAAGACTCTAGGACAAATTTATTTAAGGAACTAGAGAGATGGAGCGAGGAGCAGGGACCGAAAACACTTCACCATCATAAACAGCCTTTTTTGCACAAAAATCGGCGTAATCATTATAGATGTTATTGTTATGAGCTTTGACCCAGTAAAGATTGTAATAGTTCCGGAATTGAAACAATTTAAGTTTAATAGAATTGAGATAGCTAGATTTCTTTGTAAGATTATTAAGAAAGAGAATAGAGGAGAAACTATCAGTATAGATGTGAATTTTAGTATTATGATGAACTGCCCAACAGACAGAGAGGCCGATGGCAGAGAACTCTGCCTGAAAAACAGAATTGAAATTTTGAATTTTAAAAAGATACGTTTTAAAGGGAAAGCCCCGATAAAAAATACACACGGCGAAACCAACCTCGGAACCAATTTTGGAACCGTCAGTGTACACTTCCCACTCAGATGGGCCCTCGAAAGTATTGATAGGGAAGGAAAGAAAATCCGGAGGCACCTGATGAAGAGAAATATAAGAGTCCAACTTCGAAGCTGGGATAAGACCTGGAAGGAGATCGTTCCTGTTGTTCCAAATTTGGAACTTAAAGTAGAGAGAGCGAATAATAATATGAATGGGGGAATCCCTGATAGGATATTAAGAGCATCTGTAGGAGAGGTTTTATAAGCTTTGGTAATTTTTAATAAGTAAATCCTCTGAATGGATTTAAGTTTTTGTATCTGGACAGAGGTCAGGAATCCACCCCATACTCCTGCTCCGTAGGAGATGATTGGTTGTACTACAGAATTATACCAAAGTTTCATTAGGGAAATATGCTGGTGATTGAAATTTTTGGAAACACGATGAAAGTTGGAGGAAATCGAGAGAATCTTATCTTTGATGGAATTTATATGGGGAGTCCAAGATAAGAGATTGTCTATGTGGACACCCAAGTATTTGTATGACTTGGCGATATGGATGGAATTCGGACCAAATTTAAAAATAGGATTTCTCCTGAAGATTGAGCTCCCACGAAAGCCACCGCATTGAAGAAAGGGACATCGGAAAACAACAGAAACGGTTTTGGCAGTTGCTATTGACAAATTAAGCTCGGAAAGCTTAGAATCGACTAAACTTAAGATTTTGTTAGTATTATTCTCAAGTTCCCTACGCGAGAGGCCAAAAGAGACTACTGCGAGATCGTCCGCAAAGGCTTGAAGAAGAAACAGTTCAGAGTTCAGAGAAAGAATAGGGTTAAAATAAATATTCCAAAGAGTAGGGGAAAGTACGGACCCCTGTGGGCAACCTTTATAAATTTGTTTTTTAATTGTAAAAGAATTATCAGCCCAAATAATTACCCTGTTAGTGAGGTAAGAGTGAATGAATTTCTGAAAGTGAAGGGGAATATGGAATGAATGAAAAATATTGAAGAGAGTCGACCAATCCACGTTGTCAAAAGCAGATTTGATATCGATAAACGTGGAAGCAGTATGCTTATGCACCCGTGTATTTTTAATGTGATGCACTAAATTGTCAACAGCCTCAATGCAACTGCGGTTTTCCCTAAAACCAAACTGAGACCCATGGAGAATTTTATTCTCAGACATCCAGAGAAGAAACCTATTAAGAAAAATTCTTTCTAAAATTTTGCCAAGAGTGGACAACAAACAAATGGGACGATAGGAGAGAGCAGACGATGGGTCACGCCCAGGCTTTAGAAGAAATTTAATTTTAGTGTCCTTAAAAATGGAGGGGGTGGCTAAATTGGATGCAGTGGTTAAAGAAACGGAAAAGCAAGTTGGGGAAAGAATTATAAAGAGCTTTCCAAATAGCGTAGTCAATGAGATCAATACCCGGGCTTTACCTCCCCGAAGCTTCCGGAAAACGACTTCAACTTCACTAGGTCTCAGGCCAGAAGGAGGAGAGCTGTTATTGAAGACAGGGGGAATAGAAGGAGATCCTGAAGGAAAATGAGAATCAAGAAGAAGGCTAATCTTACTTTGGAAGGTGGAGGCAGGGTCACCAGTCGAAATCTGATGAAGATTAGTAGGACTGGTTAACTTTCCGAAAGCTGCTTTAAATGTAAACCCAAAATTATTAGAATTAGTTGAACAGAAGGATTCCCAAGCCTTATTCTTGGTGTCAATTATTAATTTTTTATAGTAGGCCCGAAGGGCCTTATACCTGGAGTGCATGGAAGCAACCTCGTCGACCGGCAGGCCATGTTTTGTGAGGGAAACAATCCTACGCTTGTATGCGTTAAGTTGATTTCGCTGAATTCTTAGAGAATTGTTCCACCATTTAAAAGAAGGAGTGCTTAAGACCCGGCGCTTTCTAAGAGTTGAGAAGGCAGAGGCTTTTGTAGTGTTTATTAATAAGCAAGCAAAATCGTCCAGCTGTCCAATTGAGGAGATATTAGTTAAGAAAGAATTAAGAAGGTTATAGTGTTTGCGAAAATTAGAAATAAATTTATTCATGCCATATTTGGTTTTAAAGACAAAGTCAGAAAAGGTTAGATCACACCGGAGATGGACACTGATAAAACTATGGTCGCTAAGAGATTCGGTTGAAAGAATTTCCCAATGCTCAACAAAGGAAGTAAGGTCACAAGATGTGATGGTGAGATCGGGGTTTCCAACTGCAGACCTTGGACCATGAAACGTTGGCCCCAGCCCTGGAATATTGCAAAGGTGTAAATTGTTGGAGAGCAAGAAATCAGTCAAGATATCCCCCCTCCTGTCAGTGCTCTTATAACCCCAAACAACTGACCTTGCATTGAAGTCCCCGGCTAACAAACAATTCTTACTTATTCCTTTATAGAGATTCAATTGAATAATAGCCTCAGAAAAATCATCGTGAGGGGGAAAGTAGACGTTAATAACAGTAAGGAGAACTTGATTTAATTTAATGTCGACAGACACAGAATGATCGGTTTTCATGCGAAAGTTGCAAATGATATTCCGATTATAACAAACAATGGCACAATTGAGAGAATTCGAAAAGAATTGAGAAGAACCAAGTGGGGAATTTAAGGGAAGTTTAAAATTAGGATAAGGATCCTGGAGGAGAAGTAGATCAAAACCCATCTCCACTGCAACCGAGTGAGCCTGAAGGTGGGCAGATCGGGAGTGATTTGCATTTAGTTGTAAAATTTTCAGCAGATCTGCCAGAATTAAAAAAGAAAAGGTTTTAACTGAGATGGATAAGTAAGAATAAAATGCATAAAACAGTTAAATACAGAGATAACAGTATATGTGCAAACACAATAAAAATAGTAATAAAACGAATTAAAAAACATCAATAAAAATACAATACAATATAAAAATACATGAAAATGATTACATGAGTAAAGATAACTAAGATAAAAAACGACAAGGAGCAAGGCAGTGCAAATTTACAAATAGAAAAAAAACATTAATAAAAAGAATAAAATAAAAATTATAATTGTAAATTATATAATGAATATATACTGAGGAGAAAAATCCTAACAAAATATACTAACTTATTAAATGAATTACAATCCAAAGTCAATAAAAGAAAGGGCTCGTTTTTTTTGTAATTCATAAACAGGACAAGTTCGATCCTTACAGCTGTGCTTGGGGTCAAAATTGCTTTTGAATTTTTCATTATATTTGACACAGTTAAGGCAGTTTAAAGTACAATTATTGTGATCATATGTATCAGATGCGCCACATTTAAGGCAAACAATTGGGGAAGAGCAATATTTTTTAGAGTGACCAAACAGGCCACACGTAGAACATTGCCTGACAGAAGTGAAGGAGTTAATTTTAACTCTTTCGAAGTTGAGATAAAAGAAACCTGAATTAATTAAATTTTGGTAAATTTTGGGTCAACTGAAATGACCCAATGGTTAGACCGGGAAGAAGTGATGGAAAAATCAATTTTAAAATTGTCATCATTTAAACTTTCATTTTTTAGCTTAAGGGCATTGTGCAATGATTCCTTGTCATAGGATTTGTCTACATTACGGATAAATACCTGAGGTCTTCTTAAGTGGGACCTCTTAATGTCCAGATGTTGAAGAGCTTCAATACATTTTAGTTCTTTTCTAAAAAGTCAACGTCTGAATCCTTTGATAGTTGGATGGAGATTCCATTATTCGAATTGTTACTGATTTTGATAATGGGAATAGGGAAATTTTTGTTGATAAGGCAAGCAGTAACTTTTTTCCTGACTTCTTCAGAGGAGTTGGACTCTGAGCGAGACCTGATGTGAACGGATCGGAGAGGAGCAGGTCGTTCGACCACAGGCCTGACGACATGGTGGGGGTTGAAGCAACTTGGGCGTAGGAGATAGGTGGAGGTCCTACTGCTGTTTGAGAAATACTTCCCATGGTGGTGCAGCAGGAATTTATATCCGAAGAACATTTGGAGATAAGTTCCGAATTTTCATCGATTGAGGAAGAGAACTTCTTTAATAAATCGGTCGTTTCTTCAGCTTTATCTCTGAAACCACTGACCAGGCGATCGAAGCATCTCTGAGATTCTTCGAGACGGCCCTCAAGAGAGGAAATTTGTCTCTCCAACGCAGAAACGCATGATTCTCTGGAACTAGAAGGATGAGATACCGGAGAAACTGTATTTGCCTCTTTGCAAAATACAGAAAACACTTTAAATATTGGAAGAAGTTGATCAGCAAGACCATTGGCTGAACTTTTCAGTCGCTTATCTTTGGAAGAGGAAACGTAGGCAGAGAGGCTGGACAG